>CM038214.1:229854632-229957546 GCA_021442155.1 Cymbidium sinense | reverse complement strand
TATTTTAATTTTTATTTTTACGTTTAGTTTTTATTTAATATAGCTTTTTTTGTCTTTAGGTTTATTTTTATTTATAGTTTAGTTTATATTTTTATTTATTTTGTTTTATTTTATTTTTTATTTTTTATTTTATTTTATTTTTATGATTAGGATTATGTTTATGTTTTTTATTTTATTTTTTTATTTTATTTGTGTTTCTATTTTTTATTTATTTCATTTATAGCTTTTTAGATTTTTAGGGTTTAGGGTTTAGGGTTTGGGGTTTAGGATTTGGGTTTAGGGTTTAGGGTTTGGGGTGTAAACTTTTGACTTTAGTGTTGTAGGTTTATGGTTTAGGGTTTGGGGTTTATGGTTTAGGGTTTATGGTTTAGTGTTTAGGGTTTAGGGTTTAGGGTTTAGGGTTTAGGGTTTAGGGTTTTAAGGATTAGGGTTTAGGGTTTAATGTTAGGTTTTTTTTTAAAAATTTTTATATTTTTTAATTTTTCTTAAAATTCAGTAAACTGGTAGGTATAGGTATATTTTATTTTATTTTTATTTTATTTATTTAGGTTTATTTTTATTTTATTTATTTTATTTTATGAATTTTTGGTTTATTTATTTTAATTTAGATATAGGGTTAGGCTTACTTTTTATTTAGTTTTATTTTGATTTTAGTTTAAAGTATTGGTTTTATTTTTATTTTTAGTTCTAGGTTTAGGTTTTTATTTCATTTTTTTAGGTTTAGGATTTAGGTTTTTATTTTAAGTTTATTTTTAGGTTTTCTTTTTTAATTTAGTTTTAAGTTTATTTTTAGTTTATCTTATTTTATTTAGGGTTTTGGTTTAGTTTATTTGAGGTTTAGGTTTTATTTATTTTAGTTTATATTATTTTAGTTTAGGATTATGTTTATTTTACTTTTATTTTAGGTTTATGTTTTTTTTTTAGTTTAGGGTTTAGGTTTTTTTATATTTATTTTTAGGTTTAGGATTTTATTTAGTTTTTATTTAATTTTATTTTTTGGTTTTCTTTATTTTAGGATTAGCCTTTATTATATTTAGGTATTTTAGTTTTTTAATTTAGTTTAAATTTTTATTTACTTTATTTTATTTTTATTTTTATTTATTTTTATTTTTTTAAGGTTTAGGTTTAGTTTTGGTTTTATTTTAGGTTTTTATTTTATTTTTTCTATTTTATTTATTTTTATTTTATTTTGGTTTAGATTTTTTTATTTATTATATTTTTTGGATTTTTTTAGTTAAGGTTTACGGTTTAGGGTTTAGGGTTAGTTGAGGGTTTATAATTTAGGATTTAGGGTTAGTTGAGGTTTAGGGTTTATGGTTTAGACTTTAGGGTTTAGGTTTTAGGGTTTAGGTTTAGAGTTTATAGTTATAGGGTTTTGGGTTTAAGGCTAAGGGGTTATGGTTTTAGGTTTAGGGTTTAAGGTTTAGGGTTTAGGTTTTAGGTTTAGGGTTCAGGTTGTAGTTTTTGGCTTAGGGTTTTAGTTTTCATTTTATTTAATAGAGTACGAATTCAGATTTAACATTTCTTCTTTTTGATTTCATCAACCAAGTAACATACCAAGTTTCTAGGACACAAGCGATGACATAGATAAAAAATGAGCACATATAGAACAAATTAAAGACCCTATATAACTAGAACCATCTCTACTTAAAACATAGTTCCATAAGCAGCAGATCGGATCGGACGTTCTTTGGTTTCTCTAATTCCCATCAGAACCACCCTAGCCTCTCAAGTAGCGGGGTCCACCATCATATCCCCGATCTCTTCATCCGCCACCACCATGGCTATAATCCCCATCGCTCCTCCTCCATAACCACGACTGCTTCAACCATGACTTCCATATCCACCAGCACCTCCAGACCCCCCACCACCATTATGATAATCGCCGCTTCTGCCTTCACCTCCACTGCCAGATCTAGACTGAGCATGGTTGACAGTGATGTTCATGCCATCAAGGTTCTGCCCATTCTTAAGGTTTAGGTTTAGGTTTAGGTTTATTATGTTTTAGGGTTTATGTTTATTTTTTAATTTATTTAGTTACTTTAGGTTTAGGTTTAGGGTTTGGGGTTTGGGGTTTAGGGTTAAGGTTTTAGGGTTAGGATTTAGGGTTTAGGGTTTAAGGTTTAGGGTTTAGGGTTTAGGGTTTAAAGTTTTGAGTTTTTTAGGATTTAGGGTTTGGGGTTTAGGGTTTAGGTTTAGATTTATGGTTTAGTGTTAGTTTTAGGGTTTTGGGATTTGTAAGGTTTAGGTTTTTTTTTAAAATTAAGTAAACTCATATGTTTAGGTTTAATTATTTTATTTAGTTTATTTTTATTTATTTTAGTTTATTTTAATTTTTTTTTTATTTAGTTTTGTTTATTTATTTTTTAGTTTAGGTTTTATTTTAGTTTATTTTTTATGTTTAAGTTTAGGTTAGGTTTATTTTTAGTTGAGTTTTTTTTTGTAGGTTTAGATTTTATTTTTTATTGTTAATTTTAAGGTTTTATTTTATTTTTTAGGTTTTGGTTTTAGGTTTATATTTTTTGGTTTATATTTTATATTTATTTTTTAGTTTTGGTTTATTTTTTTTTAGTTTATTTTATTTTATTTAGTTTAGGCTTAGTTTATTTTAGGTTTAAGTTTAGGTTTTATTTATTTTATTTAGTTTATTTTATTTTAGGTTTATGTTTATTTTATTTTATTTATTTTATTTTTATTTTGGGTTTAGGTTTTATTTTTTAAGTTTAGGTTTTATTTAGTTTTATTTATTTTATTCTTAGGTTTATTTATTATTTTTTAGTTTAGTTTAGGTTTTTCTTTATTCTATTTTAGATTATTTTATTTTTATTTTATTTTTAGGTTTGGGTTTAGGTTTTAGTTTAGGCTTTTTATTTTATTTTATTTTATTTATTTAAGTTTAGGTTTTTTTTATTTTATTTATTTTATGTTTATTTAGCAGGAGGTTTTAGATTTTAGGTTTAGGTTTAGGGTTTAGGTTAGGGTTTAGGGTTTATGGTTTAGGGTTAGGGTTTAAGATTTAGGATTTAAGGTTTAGTGTTTAGGCTTTAGGGTTTAGGATTTTTAAGGTTTAGGGCTTAGCCTTTAGGGTTAGGGTTTAGGGTTTATGGTTTAGGCTTTAGGGTTTAGGGTGTTTAGGGTTTATGTTTAGGGTTTAGGGTATAGGGTTTATGGTTAGGGTTAGGATTTAAGGTTTAGGGTTTAGGGTTTAGGTTTAGGACTAGGTTTTTTAGGTTGTAGTTTAGGGTTTTGGGTTTAGGCTTTAGGTTTATGGTTTTAAAATAATTAAACATGTTTAGGTTTATTTAGTTTATTTATTTATTTTAGGTTTATTTATTTTATTATTATTTTATTTTAGTTTATTTTTTTTAGGTTTAGGTTTATGTTTAATTTTTAGGCTTAGGTTTTATTTTTATTTTAGGTTTAGGTTTAGGTTTTTTATTTTATTTTTTAGATTTAGGTTTTGGTTTTCATTTTAGGTTTATTTTTTAGATTTTATTTTTTAGTTTAGGTTTAGGTTTATTTTAGTTTATTTTATTTTATTTAGTTTAGGGTTTATATTTAGTTTAAGTTTAGGTTTTATTTTAGTTTTTTTTTTTTATTTATTTTAGTTTAGGTTTTTTTGTTTAGGGTTTAGGTCTTATTTTTTATTTATTTTTAGGTTTATTTTTTAGGTTGAGGTTTTTATTTAGTTTTTATTATATTATATTTTAGGTTTACTTTATTTATTTTTTATGTTTAGTTTTTATTTTATTTAGGTTTATTATTCTTAGGTTTATTTTATTTTTTAGTTTAGTTTAGGTTTTTTTTTTTTTTATTTTAGTTTTATTTCTTATTTTTTTTTAGGTTTATTTAGGTTTAGGTTTAGGTTTTAGTTTAGGTTTTAGTTTATTTTATTTTTTATTCTATTTTGGTTTAGGAATTTTTTATTTTATTTTAGGTTTTTTAGTTTAGTTTTAGGTTTTAGGGTTTAAGGTTTAGGGTTTAGGGTTTGGGGTTTAGGGCTTAGGGTTTAGGGTTTTAGGGTTTAGGGTTTAGGGTTTTAGGGTTTAGGGTTTAGGGTTTAGGGTTTAGGGTTTTTTTATTTTTTATTAAAAATATTTTTTTTTTTTTAAATTAAGTAAATAGGTAGATTTAGGTTTATTTAGTTTACTTAGTTTCAGTTACATTATTACTTAGGTTTTTTTAATTTTATTTATGTTTATTTTTATTTTTATTGAGTTTATTTAATTTATTTTAGTTTATTTCTTAGGTTTAGATTTAGGCTTAGGTTTATTTTTTAGTTCAGTTTCATTTTTGTTTTTATTTTTTAGGTTTAGGTTTAGGTTTTCTTTTTAGGTTTATGTTTTGATTTTTATTTTATTTTTTTAGGTTCAGGTTTTAGGTTTTTATTTTAGGTTTATTTTTACTAATTATTTTTTAGTTTAGTTTTTCATTTATTTTTAGTTTATTTTGTTTTATTTCGTTTATGTTTAGGTTTAAGTTTAGTTTATTTTAGGTTTAGGTTTATGTTTTATTTATTTTAGTTTAGTTTATCTTATTTTAGGTTTAGGTTTATTTTATTATATTTAAGGTTTAGTATTTTTTAGATTAGGGTTTACATTTTATTTTTTATTTATTTTTAGGTTTATTTTTTATGTTTAGGTTTTTATTTAGTTTTTTTTAATTATATTTTAGGCTTATTTTATTTTTATTTTAGGTTTCGTTATTATTTTATTTAGGTTTTAAATCTTTTTAATTTAGTTTAGATTTTTATTTATTTTATTTTAATTTAGTTTTTCTTTTTTTATTATTTATTTTTTAGGTTTAGGTTTAGGTTTAGATTTTAGTTTATGTTTTAATTTAATTTAATTTTTTTATTTTATTTTTGTTTAGGTTTTTTTTATTAATTTTATTTTTAGTTTTGTTTAATTTAGGTTTAGGTTTTTAGCTTTTTAAGGTTTATGGTTTAGGGTTTAGGTGTTAGGTTTTTATTTTAGGTTTATTTTTATGTTTTATTTTTAAGTTAAGGTTTAAGTTTATTTTTAGTTTATTCAATTTTATATAGTTTCGGGTTTAGGTTTAGTTTATTTTAAGTTTAGGTTTAGGTTTTATTTATTTTAGTTTAGTTTATTTTAATTTTGGTTTAGATTTATTTTATTTTTATTTTAGGTTTACTTTTAATTTTTAGTTTAGGGTTTTGGTTTTATATTTTATTTATTTATTTGTTTTATTTTTTAGGTTATTTTAGGTTTATGTTTTATTTTATTTTCTTTTATTTTATTTTATTTTTATTTTATGTTAAGTTTTATTTTATTTAGGTTTTATTCTTAGTTTATTTTTTATTTTTTAGTTTAGTTTAGGTTTTATTTATTTATTTTAGTTTACTTTTATTAGCTTATTTTATTTTATTTTTAGGTTTAGGTTTAAGTTTTAGTGTAGGTTTTTATTTGATTTTTTATTTTATTTTATTTTTTAGGTTTTACTTTTTTAAGGTTTAGTTTTTAAGGTTTTAGGGTTTAGGGTTTAGGGTTTAGGGTTTAGGGTTTAGGGTTTAGGGTTTTAGAGTTTGGGGTTTAGGGTTAAGGTTTAGTGTTTAGGGTTTAGGGTTTAGTGTTTAGGTTTAAGGTGTATGGTTTTTATGATTTAGGGTTTATGGTTAGCTTAGGGTTTAGGGTAAGTTTAGGTTTTAGGGTCTAAGGTTTAGGGTTTAGGGTTTTTAAGGTTTAAGGTTTATGGTTAGTTTAGGATTTAGGGTTTAGGGTTTAGGATTTAAAGTTTAGGGTTTAGGGCTTAGGGTTATTTAGGGTTTATGGTTTAAGGTTCAAGGTTTAGGGTTGAGGTTTTAGTTTAGTGCTTAAAGTTTTTGGTTTATTTTTTTAACAGAGAACAAATTCATATTCAACATTTCTTCTTTTGATTTCTCAAGTAACACACCAAGTTTTTTGACACAAGCGATGACATAGATAAAAAATGAGCGCTGAGTAAATCAAATGCTCTAGATAGCGAAACTATCTCTTGTAAAGACATAGTTCCATAAAGTAGATCGGATGATCATTCTTTAGTTTCTAGTTCCCATGAACCATCACTTCTGAGTAGGATCCACCATCATATCCCCGATCTCCGCCACCACCAGTTGTAACCTTCATTGCTCCTCCACCTCCATAATAACCTCGGCCACCTCCATATCCTAGCGACTCAGATCCCCACCACTAGTATGATAACTATAGCCTCTGCCTTCTCCTCCATCACTAGATCTAGATTGAGCCTAACTTATGGTGATGTTCCTGTTGTCAAGGTTTTGGCCATTCTTAAGTTTCAGGTTTAGGTTTATGATTATTTGGTTTTTGGTTTAAGTTTATTATTTAATTTATTTAGTTACTTTAGGTTTAGGTTTTTAGGGTTTGGGGTTTAGTTTAGTGTTTATGGTTTAGGGTATAGGGTTTAGGGTTTAGGGTTTAGGTTGTAGGTTTAGGGTTTAGGGTTTAACATTTGGGTTTGGGTTAAAGATTTAGGGTTTATGTTTTTTTTAAAATTTAGTGAACTTGTAGGTTTTGGTTTATTTATTTTATTTAGTTTATATTTAATTTATTTCAGTTTATTTTTATTTAGGGTTATTTTTTATTTTTATTTAGTTTAGTTTATTTATTTGAGGCTTATTTATTTTAGTTTATTTTTTAGGTTTAGGTTTTAGATTAAGATTATTTTTTAGTTGAGTTTTATTTTTATTTTATTTTTTAGGTTTAGGTTTTATTTTTTTATTTTAGGTTTAGGTTTAGGTTTTATTTTATTTTTTTTAAGTTTAGGTTTTAGGTTTTATTTTAGTTTTCCTTTTGGTTTTGTTTAGTTTAGGTTTATGTTTATTTATAGTTTATTTTATTTTATTAAGTTTAGTTTAAGTTTAGGTTTAGTTTTTTTTGGATTAGGTTTAGGTTTTTTTTATTTTATTTTAGGTTTAGCTTTTTTTTATTATGTTTATTTTTATATATTATTTTTTAGGTTTATGTTATTTTACTTTAGGGTTCATATTTTATTTTTTATTTATTTTTAGGTTTTATTTTAAGGTTTATTTTTTGGTTTAGGGTTTTATTTATATTTTATGTTATTTTATTTTAAGTTTATTTCATTTTTACTTTATGTTTAAATTATATTTTATTTAGGTTTTTTAATATTAGGTATATATTTTTAGTTTATTTAGGTTTTTATTTATTTTATTTTAGTTTATTATTATTAGTTTATTTTATTTTATTTTAGGTTTAGGTTTAGGTTTTAGTTTATATTTTATTTTATTTTATTATTTTAATTTATTTATTTAGGTTTTATTTATTTTATTTTAGGTTTTAGCTTTAGTTTTAAGTTTTAGGGTTTAGGGTTTAGATAACAGGGTTTAGGGTTAGTTTAAGGTTTAGGGAGTTTAGGGTTTGTTTAGGATTTAGGGTTTAGGTTTAAGGTTTTAGGGTTTAGGGTTTAGAGTTTAGTGTTTAGGGTTTAAGTTTAGGTTAGGTCAGGTTTAGGGTTTAGGGTTTAGTTTTAGGTTTAAATTTAAGTTTAGGTTGAAGTTTAGGTTTAGGGTTAGGGTTTAGGTTTAGGTTTAAGTTAGTTTATAATTTAGGATTTAAGTTTATTTTATTTATTTATTTTTTTTAATTTATTTTTTAATTTTATTTAGGTTTATTTTTTATTTTTATTTAGTTTAGTTTATTTATTTTAGGTTTGTTTATTTAAGTTTAGCTTTTTTTATTTTAGTTTATTTTTTTAAGTTTAGGTTTAGTTTTATGTTTGTTTTTTAGAATAATTTTATTTTTATTTTATTTTTTAGGAGTAGGTTTTTTATTTTTAGGTTTTTGTTTAGGTTTTTATATTATTTTTTTAGTTTTAGGTTTTATTTTTTTAGTTTAGGTTTAGGTTTATTTTTAGTTTATTTTATTTTATTTAGTTTAGGTTTAGGTTTAGTTTATTTTAGGTTTAGGTTTAGGTTTTATTTATTTTAGTTTAGTTTATTTTAGTTTTAATTTTTCTGTTTCTGATTTTTTTCCATTTATTTGATTTAGGAATTTTTTTTCTTTTATGTTTATGTCATTATTATTTTGTTTTTTCTTTTAGTTTTTTTTTATATTTTAGGTTCGTTTTTTATTTAGTTTTATTTTATTTAGATTTTGTGCCACTTCAAGATCTTGATGGCATTGAAGCCCACGATAACACATTGCACACTTTAGCTGCTATTGCAACACCTATGGCACAACTTCCTCTCCTTTTCAAGCAATCTGTTAGTTGTATCATTTGATTGGTACAAAACTTCCAATGGTTCTGAAGACTTTGCGAGTTGGAGCACCTCTTCATCAAGAGGTTTGCGAGCTCGCGAGGGTGATTAACCTTATAGAAAAAAAAAACTCAACGAAGTCCCTTGTTGATTATATTCTCGTGTGGTAACCCGAGCATGAAATGCAAACTATAGCTATCCAACATCATGCCATTGAGATTCTTCTCAAGAATATCCATGGCTCACCTTCATTCTTTAGGGCTTTACCATCATAACATTTGAGAAATTAATCAACAAGGTGGCTAGCCTACAAGAGAAAGCCAAACGTTTTCCTTTCCCAATCATCTAGTCCAAGCAGTAAGATGTTGAGAAGAATAGCTTTATATGGACGGGAAGCCACCAGAGTTCAGAGAGATATGAGCTCAGCCCTCCTTTGACACCACCTCTTCCACCACCTTGGACATCATACCAGCCATCGCAGCCACCACAACAACCATTTCCACCACCTCAATAGCCTACCCAGCAGTGGTATTCATATCGATCACCAGGTAGCTACTTTCCACCTACTCATGCCGATAGATTGAATAAGCCATATTCATTCAAGAGGGAGGTAGTTAGAAAAATCTTTAAGAATCTCTTAAAGATACTTGACTTTAGTTACTGTGAAGCCTAAGAAGTGGGAGGAAGTGGGCAAGAGCTGATCTTAGATATTGCCCCTACCACATGTTAGGCCATGTCTTAGAGGATTGTATCACTTTTATGACTAGCTTGAGTGCAGCTACAAGTTGAGAGCCATAGTTATCCCTAAGGAATACTTATTAGAGCAACCATCCGTATGTTAGTAATCCTTGGGATACTTGTGATCCTCTTAAGACCAAAGAAGTTTAGGATATCTTCCTATCCTAAACCTCTAAGAAGATCATTTTTAAGATCAAGAAGCTTTCCTTGAAGGTGCCTGAAGTAGCTCAAACCTCCAACACCAAGGAAGGTTTGCTAGTTGCAAAGGACAATCGGGAAGGTGACATCCCAACAAAGAAGAACTCACCATACTTGTTCTGGGATAGTCCAAGAGCACGCCACCATCCAGCCTAGTACTCCCTCCACCACCTTTTCTACTTCTCTTCTACTGGAGCATAGTATCTCGATAAAGGCACTAAATCCCTTACTCGCTTACTTTATTTGATTTCTATCATGTACCTCCACCCAAAAAAGAAATTAATGAAAAAGATTCTACTTATATATTGTCTACTTCGGTGCTCTTGATTTTATTCTTATTGAAAGCTCAGTCTAAATAAAATAATAGCTCTAGTAGTTCCAATCCTTTCCTTTTGATTCAAAGTCTATCCCTTCTCAATCAATCAGTTCACCTCTTGAGATTGACTTGGACTCAACTGTCTCTGAGGATCCCATAAGAAAAGTTGTAGGTATGCCTAATGAGAAGGTAGAATTTTCCACAAGCTCATCATTCCACGAAGTCATTGAAGTCAACTGCAAAGGGTAATTTTCTACCTCATGGTAACACCTCGTGATAAGGGCAAGTCATTGGTTCCAAGTGATAGCCCTCCATAGGATGCTCCACCCATGGATATGCTTGTGGAGGACCAAGCTAGAGTTGATTACAATGTCCAAGCTCACCTTAGAAAGTTTCCAAAAGTTAAGCATATAACACTTATCTTATCCAAAGAGATGAGGGAATCTCTAATCAAGGCCTTACTTGATCTAGAGATATGCTTAGCAGTTGATCGCTACTAAAGAGGAGGCATGCTCAAGGACATCTTAGAATTACATTCAATGATGAAGACTTACCTAGGGATGACAAGCACAACCGCCTCTTTATATTATAGTGGATGTTGCATAAAGCTATGAGTTCGGTTGACCAGTGTATCAATCAATATTATGAGTCTAAGAACCCTTGCCTACTTGAAGATCAACATCACCAAACCCCAAAAAAGAGGATGATGTTGAGAGGATTCAATGAACAGAGGGCCTTGTGTTTTTATTTTGATTTATTGGGGACACACAGATCGTAGGTGGGGTACTTTTGAGATCGGTATAACATTGAGGTATGATGTACTATCTCAAAAGATAAAAAGCATCACCTATAGACCTAATCACAAAATAAGGACTCCTGGCATGATGGGTCTATGAATGTATTAGATTTTTCTCCCACTTTACATGAATGAATAAAGTAGGTTTATATTAAACCTTAAGTTCTCTATGGAGGCAAGCCTCCATAGTTAATTATATCTTAGAAATGAAATTTTTAAGAATACTCATCAAAGTAAATTATCATCTAAAAGATTTCAAGGTTAGACTATCAAAGGATTGGATATATTTGGAAAATCAATTGGGAAAGTTCAAGGAGAAGACTTATTTTTGGAATCCTAAAAATAAGTAGGAAATGCTCATGATATTAGAAAGCCTAAGCCATTTATCCCATGATTAGGCTTTATAATTTTGAAGTTTAGGAGATTTATATGTTTTGAGTTGAAATTTAATTAGATTACTAGGGCTTGTAATCCACCAACACAAGGTTGTGGGAATGCCTGAGAGATGAGGATTTATGCTCATAGCCCAAAGAAATAGCTACCAGATCCTAAATCTAGGAGCTTTAGTATGAGCAAAGCATGACCTAAATCTAAGTGATAGGGACATAAGGGTAACTTCCATAAGAGAGAATAAATTGTTAACTGACTTATAACCTCAAGTGGTCGCCTAACTCTCCTACAATTTTAAAACCATATAATCCAATCTTATGAATTGCAAGATAGCTAGGTAGAATAAAGTCCTAAACACACTTGATAAGAGACTAGAGCATGAGTGGTATGGCATATGACTTAATCTATAGATGCAAAATCTTTTCAAATTTTATTTCATTATAGACATCATTTTGATAGAGGATTTAGGATTTATTATGCCTAACTGCATGATGAAATAGGTTATGAGTCAAATAAACTAGAAGAAGGAGTTCTCCACCACAAGGGATGCCTTCACAAGTCAAGCATTCCTTTATCGTGCAAGGATGGAGATCCTTCATGTTCAAGAGAGAAAGAATATGCATGCATGATGTGAAACATACAACCATACAGCTAAGGGGTTGCAAAATCTTTTAATTATCTTATTTATGTCTTTGGCTTTATGATGAGGTTATGAGTTGTTTATAATTTAGTTATGAGTGATTAGTTGGGTAGAAACATTATTTTTACCTAAGATCCTAATTGTATCCAAGCCACACGTTAAAGCATCAATCATTTAAATAACTATCAAAAGCATGCCATCCTAATGCATAATGTAAACATAACATCAAACAATTATATAAACTATCATAAAAGAATAAAAGGTTGGTGCGAGGTACCATACAACCCAAGAGAGAAAAGATGGTAGCCGAGCTCTACCCTTATACAACCTGGAATATGAAAGAATAATTATAATTGTATTAAATGCTATGGGGTCTTCTTTCTTCATATCTCCATTTTTGATTTGGTTCCTTCTTTAATTTGGATGGTGCTTACTTTAAAGGCATCATAGGGCACCCCAGGACAAAGCCTTCTAGCCACTACTCATCCTAATCCCCCATAGCACTAATCCTAATTCCTATTGAAAAAAAGTACATTTATGTGGGAAAAGTAAATCTAACAACACTTGTAAAATAGAGGTTAGCTAAATATACATATAATCCCAAGCAATTGTATTTATAATTTGGACTTAGCACCCTACACATGGGTAACTAAGCCCATGTGTCCTAACTTGGATTATGCTTAAGGATTTAAGCAACCTGCAAAAAGAGCACTCACATTTATTTTTAAGCAACTCTTAAGCATTATCCCTTGCAAAAACATGATTAGGCTAAAATTGGCCTATCATCCAGTCTACGAAGCATACACCCTAACATTCAATCTAAAACAACACATCATAAAACAAAACATACATCACATCATACACTGTCCTAACTTAGAGCTATAAGTGGTGACTTAATTCTAATGTGTGTATTAAGGCTTGTGTGGTAAGTCTTGTTAGGCATTACTATTATATTTTCTAAGTGTATAAGGATTCAATTTAACATGAAAGGTTGATTTCACTTGAAGTAGTTTAATTGATTTGAGAATTTTAATTTGTGTTTTCTTTTATTTCATTTGATTACACTTAGCAACTAAGTGTTATAAAGAGAGGAAAAGAGGATTGCCCTCTTTCATCCCTACCTTAAGTCACTTTCTAAAGTATATTAATTTGATTTAGTTCTCTTTAGTGAATGTCTTATTAAATGATTTAATTAATCCTAAGTGTATCTATACATGCAACATATTTTAGCACAGTTAAATCATGAATGTATGTGTATGTTTTGAATTTATATTTTATTTGATTAAATTATTTAAACATATTAATTTAAAACTTTATCCAAATTCTTATACAAAAAGGACATAAGAATGAAATTAAATAGGCATGTGCCATTGTTAAACCAGGGAAGTGAGCTAATCAAATGACCTCCTTGGAGCTAGCTAAAGCCTCATATTCTCAGGATGTCCAGCTTATATACCCATTTGTATTCAAACATATGTAAATTCATATACATGAACATATGAAGTAAGCTCCAAATAATATGGGTAATTAATTTAACAACTTAGTCAATTATGAATGCATGCAATTTTAATGTCAAATGGGATTTTCATTTACTAATGACATATAAATACATATCATGTACAAATATATAAAAGTACATGTCATTATTAAACCAGGAAGTGAGGTAATCAAATGACCTCCTTGGGGCTAACTAAAGCCTCATATTCAGGGATGTCTAGACAATACTTGCTTTTCTTGGACACACATGGATGTATACATAAATGAGGGACAGAAAACCATGCAAAGATTGTATAATTTTTATTGAATCATTTATATATATGAATTAAAGCTCTATCCAAATTCTAATGTTGAAATACATAAGAATGAAATCAAATGGGTATGTGCCATTGATAAACTAGGGAAGTGAGGTAATCAAATGGCCTCCATGGCACTAGCTAAAGCCTCGTATTCCCCGGATGTCCAGACTATATACCCATTACCATTCAATCTTATATAAATCAACACTTGAGGAAAGATAACTCAACATTCATACACTTAAGCTTTAAGCACATGCATTTCTTATGTATTTATAACAAGCATCAGAACAAATATAATTATTCATTTATAAGCTTTAAAATACATTTGGATTTAAAAGTGATAATAGCCACACATATATTAAATTAAATCAACACATGCAAGCTTACATAAAAGAAATACATTTTATTTTACTTGATTTTGAAAATATGGATGCATGAATTGAGATGACATACCAAATCTAACATGATTGGAAAAAGGATAATGAAATATAAGCATGTGATTCATTCAACCAAACTAGTTCTTAAGGACAATCAAATCAAATAAGATTATTTAATGCAAACCAAAGCTTCTTTATTAATTAAGTTTTAGATTTGATTTGATTTAAAGAGGAGAAAACAAATCATCACTTGCTATTTTAAACCCATCCCCACATTAGTGATTTGATTTAATTTAAGTAAATGTAATTAATTTGATTTTATGGGTTAATTAAGTTGAACCCTTAATTAGATGAATTAATTACTTACCTATGTCACCTAAAGTAATTAACTAAATAATAATGAGCCAACATGATATGCATGAAAAATAAATTTGCAATGATCCTAGAAATAAAATGGGCCAAAGGCAATTGGCTCATGATTATTAGTTAATTAGATTAAGGGACTTAATTAATTACTATTATGATTTTCACACACATGTGGACTAACCATAATTTTGTTAAATGCCTTTAGGTTATTAAACACCTAAAGATCTACCCCATGATTTAATTAAGGTCTGTGTGATTATGATTTCAATTTGATTAAGTGATTTAATTAATTGTTAAATCTTAATTAATTTCATTTTAAAAAGGGTGAAATGAACTTAGGGAAAGGGTCCCATCATTTCCTTAGTTCACTT
The DNA here is from genome assembly GCA_021442155.1 of Cymbidium sinense. NCBI lineage: Eukaryota > Viridiplantae > Streptophyta > Magnoliopsida > Asparagales > Orchidaceae > Cymbidium > Cymbidium sinense. The sequence goes on along the minus strand of CM038214.1, from coordinate 229,943,322 downwards.
ACTATTGAATAAATGATTATAAAACTTAATTAACCAATTTATTACTATTCATGAGATTAATTAATCATTAATTAACTTAAAAGAGTAGCTAAGGTTTAATTAGTCAATTTTCTAACTAAATGAGCAATAAATCCAAAGAAAATCATGGGAGGCAGAGGTCATCCCATTAAATTAACCCACAAAATTTGGGATTAATTGCTCAAGTAATTATGAGTAATTAAGCTAATTAATTTTGCATTTAAATTTTACTATTCAAAATTAGGTAAGATCATTTTTTAATTGATTCTCCTTTGAAATACCTTTAAAATGAGTATTTATTTGCATTTTTTATTTTTCTATGATTTTTTATGATTTTTAGAAGTTTCAGCCATTAAAAATGACTAATTAAGCCTGATTAAAGCCTAATCATGTTGGTGCCATGTGGCACATTAATGCGGTGCACTTTCCACGTAGTGTTGTGGGATTGGCTACTTAAAACTTATCTAACTCTGTGCCTACATGGTGGCGATGGATGAGCTTTCTTATCCACCATCTGATCTAAGATGGAATGGCTACGATTAATCCCACAGCTTAATAGGATTAAATCAGATTGATCTAGCTGATCTTATCATGACCGTCTGTTCCGTCAAGTAGAACAGACAGTGCCTGATCTAATGTCACATAAGTGTGGGAGAATGGAGCTCGTCTACCATTGCTCAGTTGATCTGAGCTTACCCAAGCTCGGATCAACTCCAAAAAGATCCCACTCCTCCATGACATGGATAAGAGGGGATACAATGGTCAAGATCACATGGGATCCAAGTTTTCTTCAAAAACCTCCAACCCATTTTTTCTTAAGGATCAATTTTAGAAGCATACTCACCGAGCTCAAGAGGTGGCTCAAATGATTGAGGAAGCTTCATCTAGTGGAGACAAAGCTCTTTTGACCAGCAATTGGATCAATTCCTTGATGTTCACTCAGAAGGCCATGAACTAAAAATTTGGAGCTCGACTTTGATCGAAGTCCCACCTTTGATGCTTGGGAAGCTTGGGAGATGATTTGTTCTTTCTCGATGAGGCCTAGGGAAGGTGCGTGCAATGTTAATTTGAGTTTGATGGAGAAATGGGGAAGCTAGGTCAAAAATGGGAGTGTCTTATTTCGGGATTGATGGGAAAGGCATTTATCAATTTAGGAATGATTTTTTGAGCTTAGGGAATGGCTTTAGTAGCTCATCCTGGGTAGCTAGGGCTCTAATGAATGATTTTTGTGTATGTTTGAGTGAAATGAGGTACCCCCACAATTCATTGATCAATGGTGATTTTGGCTTCTAGACCATCTCAGGGAGGAGGTGAGTTGGCTCAGCTTGGTTGGTTGGAGGTGTGGAGGTGGTTGCCAAGGAGGAATCAAGGGTGTCCTAAGGGTTTCAAATGATCCAATGGCAAGGGTGAGGTGATTTCTTCTCCCATGGGTCATGGCCAACCCAACCACCCCTTGTGTTAGGTTGGGCTATGTCCTAGGTGCCTAAGTGGACCATTGGGAGAGTACCAAGTGGCCAAGTAATGGAAATGACCCCTTACATGGGTGATTTGTCTCATGTGATGCCCTTGACCCAAGGGTAGAATTATCATTTGCATTGGATTTGATTTGATTTCAAATGAAAAAAAGTGGGTTAGCCCAAACTTCAAGTCAATTGGAGTTGATTTGGTTAGGTTTTAATTAATTTGACTCATTTAGGTCAAATTAAGTTGGGTCAAGTCCAAGGGTTGGTCAAGTTCATATGATCATTTGGGATATTTTTGGTTCAATTGGTTTGGTTTATTTTGGCTTAAATTTGATTTTGGATCATTTGAATTCATTTGGGTCAAATGGAAGTTGACCAATTTGACCAAATTGGCCAAATTGGCTTGGTTGGGTGTTGGTTTGGGTTTAGTTGACTAATTGATGATGATTGTAGGCTTTGGTTTCAATTAATTTGGATTTGGTTTTGATTTAGGCCAACTTGAACCTTTAGGTCAATAAGGTCAATTAAGTTCAATTGGGTCCAATCATGACTTTGGTCAAGTTCAACAATCAATTTGGAATGAACTTGAGCCATTGGTTGCAATCAATTTGGTTTATATTTTCATTTGACCCAATTTGGTCTTTTAGGTCAATTTGGGTCAACATGGGTCAAGGGCCAATTGGTTTTGACTCATTGAAGGTCAAGTCATATTCAAATATTGATTTTGATTTGGTATGAATCATTAGTTTCAAGGATTTGGCTTGGTTGTAATTTGGCTAGTTTGGGTTCATATGGGTGAAGGGGTTGAACTGGTCAAATGACCAAGCTGACTTGGTTTGACCCAATTTATGATAATTGATCAACCCAGGGTGATCAACAATCATGCTAGGAGGTTTTGATCGGCTTAGTTCAATATAATTTGGGTAGGATTTGAACTTTATTCAAATAGGTCAAATTAGCCACTATGGGTCAAGTGGACCAATTGGGTTTAGTTGGCTTGATTTTCGATTGTGTTTGATTTAGTTGAGTTTATATATGGATTTGGGATTGATATATAAATTCAATTGCATATTTGGGTTCAAATGAGTTTTGGTTCATTTGAACATTTCAAGTCAAGAGGGTTAAGTTAGGTTTTACTTGAGTTGATTTTGGTTTGGCTAGATGATTATAGAATTCATTTATATTTGTGAATATGATTGATGGTATGATTGATTTAATAGAAAATCAATTGAATTTGGGTTTTGGAATGAAGGAATTTGGCTATGTCCATGGAGTTGGGTCATGTGGCTTAAGTTTTGATTTTAATTTGGTTTGATTTAGTTTTGATGATTTAAATGTATATTTCATTTAAATTTATGAAGATGATTGATAATATGATTTATTTTTGAGAAAATGAATTGAGTCTGAGTTGATTTGGATTATGATTTGGCTAAGTCCATGAGATAGGTCTTATGGCTTAGGAAGGGTTTTGATTTAATTTGATTTAGTTTGACTTAGTTTTGATCATTTGAATGTAGATTTGATTTATATTTAGGAAGATGATTGAAGATATAAATTGAATATGAGAAAACCAATTGATTTTGGATTGATTTGGATTAAGATTTGGCTAAGTCCATTGGATAAGTTATATGGCTGAGGAAGGGTTTCATGTTTGGATTTGATCATGGGCTTCAATCATTTGGTTATGTAATTTGGGCTTGGATTTGGATTTGAATTTGATGCCTAAATTGAACTAAGGTTTGGTTTGAGAAGGTGAACATGGATTGAATTTGGGTGGTAGAGTACGTGGATTATCCTAATCCCTAAGGCATAACCTAATCCTATGATTACCCCTTCTAAGTCTTTAGGCTTAGGTTATGTGTTTACATATTTGTTAGAAGTGTCTTATGACTAGGGAAGTCTTAGTGTCTAGAAGACTCCCAAGTTTAAGATTAGAAGATTGAATCTGCACAAAAAAGAGTGAGGTCAACATTGGGTTCCATAGTGTTGCCTTGGATAGATGATTGGAAGACCAAAGCCATGTTTCACATTATATACTGATACATCTTTCAACACTTTCCTTGTGAGACCATGGATACATGAGAACAACATAGTTCCATCCTCTCTACATTGTATGAAGAGTGAGATGGGATCATCTACAATGTCAAAGGAGATCTCAAGCCATTTACGCTCATGAGGTCATATATATGAGGATGTGGCTTACTACCTCTCAAAATCAACAAGTCTATTCTCAAACTTGGGCCAAGTTTAAAAAATAAAAGAAAAGAAAAGAAAAGAAAATGGAAAGAAAAAATAAAAGGAGAAAAATAAACTTGGAGGAGGAAGTGGATCTAACATTAAATTCCACATAGTTTGTTACACCATTGAACATATATGGGTAGATGATCTAACCTCCACCAAGCAAAGGAAAAGGCCAGTTCAGAGGTAATCTCAAGTGTGAAAAACCTCTTTATTGGCCAACCAACTGAAGATATGTCCCAACTACTAAGAGTACACCTACTATCCATATAGACGTAGAATCTAGTTCATAGGATGAGTCTTATATGGTTAGCACACAAGGCAGCTCTTCTTAATAGTAGATTTCGTTGGAGGTGACACTTGAGCTAGATAGCAATGAAGATTGGGCTCCAAACCAAAGTATAAGTGTATCAAATTCTATATATGAAATGGTTAGGCATTAGTTGGGAACCTTAGCTCTAACCCCACTTTCCTCTCAAAAAGTTAAGGATTTGGTAGTTAAGGAAGCCCCTAAGTCATCGACAGGTGTGAAGACTCAGAGGTTCTTTTTGGTAGCATCATCCTCAAGTCAAGAAGTTGATGTAGAACTTGAGGATGATTCATATAAAGGTTTAATTCAAATTACCTTTCGATTAGTACTTCCTTTCATCATATTTAGCAAAGAAAGGGTTAATCCCACATACTTGGTCAAAGCAAGTCACTACTTCAAAAAATATGGAAGAACAAATGCAAAAGCTCTCAATCAAGACAAACACTAGGATTGTACAATGGGTCAACATGATGATGATTACGCTAGTCATCATCAATCATTTGAATATGATAGGTTCTTTTCAAGTCACATTAACTCATATGAGGAGGCTTAGAAACTTTATGATCCAGATGATTTTAAAGTCAAATATGCACCCCCAGAGTTTGAAGAAGAGATTAAGTCAACCATTGATGAGCTCAACGAAATTAACTTATGAATTAAAGAAGATCCATGACCGACATACATCTATTCTTTATTGAATGAAATTAAAACCAATGACTTAGGCTATTGACTGAGTTTAAGGACTGCTTTGCATGGAGTTATGAAGAGATGCCTAGATTGGCTCCTAACGTAGTGGTCCATAAACTAATAATAGAGCCTACTGCTAACCCTATCAAGCAAGCTCCTAGATGCATGTGATTAGACATAGAACAACAGGTCATTTATGAAGTCAAGAAACTGATCGATGCGCTTCATCTAGGAAGAAAAATACCCTACCTAGTTAGCCAGTGTCATCCTAGTTAAGAAAATGAATGGCCAAATTCATATATACTTTGATTTAGAGATTTAAATAAGGCATATCCAAAAGATGAATTTCCACTACCAATCCTAGAGTATGGTGATTGCCTCATCTCATATAGTCTTCTTATTCATAGATGGCTCATCTAGAAATAACCAAATAAAGATGGCCCCTAAAGATAAAAGAAACATTGCTTTTAGAACGATCATAGAATCATTATAAGGTCATGCCTTTCAACCTTAAAATGCTCATGCTACATACCAAGGCTATGACGAATCATTGATGAACTCATTCATCATCAAGTCGAAGTTATGTCAATGATCTGGTCAAAAGTAAAGAAAAGGAAGATATCTCTTTGACTTAAGAGTAGTTTTCAAACAGTTAAGAAAATTTAACCTCAAAATGAACCCACTGAAGTGTGCATTTGGAGTAGCTTCAGGGAAATTCTTTGGGTTTGTTTTTCGACACTAGGGAATCGAAATCGATCTAGAGAAGATTAAGGTGAAATTAGAAATGCCACCCCCTAAAAGTTTAACTCAATGCAAATCATTCTGAGGGCGATTGGAGTATCTAAGATGCTTTATATCCAACTTATCGAGAAGATATCAACCATTCTCAGCACTTGTCAAATAGAATGCCAAGTTTAAGTGGGATGATAATTGCATGCCTTCAATACATCAAGCATTACCGATGATGCTAGTACCCAATCCCATGCAAGCCGCTCATAGTTTACACTGCTACATTATATGACTCCCTTGGTGCTTTGTTGGCCCAAGCAAATGATGAAGGGAAGGAAAATGTACTCTACTATCTCAGCCATCATCTAATCCCTACTGAGGCTAGTTATCCACCCATTAAGAAGCACTGCTTAGCTGTAATCATTGCATCTCAAAAGATACAACACTACATGCTTCCTCATAAAGTGAACTTAATCTCTAGGATCAATCCAGTACAATATTTCTTGACACAACCGACAAGTTGACACACACAATGGTCCATGATCCTCTCATAGTTTGACATTACCTTCATACCCCTCCATGCAGTGAAAGGACAAGCTAGTGGATTTCTTAGCAGTACACTGACTTCCTGCTGACTCTTCGCTTAGTGATGATCTCCTTGATGAACTTAGGGGATACTAGCATTCATCACTAGGAGAAGTACATTGATGGTGCAGCTTCCTCTTAAAGAGGAAAAGAACCACAATCTAATATTCCAAAAGGTAGGGTAGAATAGTTCTCTTAACTCTGATCATGATGTGATGAGATTCTCATATCATCTATCCAATCCTTGCAATAACAATGAAGTCAAATATGAGGCTCTGATTGCATGTTAAGAGTTAGTTGTTACTCTAAGCATCCATAACATCAACATATTTAGGGATTCTCAACTAGTTATCAACCAAATCATCGGGTCCTATTAGGTTATAAAGCTCAAGCTCCATCACTATCACAAGTACACCATGGAGTTGTTGGCCCAAATCCCAGAGATTACCATTTATAAGATTCCTCGATTAGAGAACATCATAACATATGCTTTAGCCATGCTTGTCAAGGAGTTGGTAAGTCTGGTGGATGAGTCCATATCAATAAAGGTCTAAAATAGACAAGTCTTATCCCTTATTGATATTGAACTCATCAAAAAGTACTCTCTTAAAGGGGAGGTTACCATTGCCAAGAAAGATGAGGAGTTAGATTGGAGAAAACCATTCATAGATTACCGAAATATAGGAGTATTATCTCAAGAGAAGTCCCAAGCCTATCAGATGAAACATAGAGCACTTTCCTATGCTCTGTGGAAGATGTCTTGTACAAGCAGTCTTTCAATCAAATGTGGTTATGTTGTTTAGACAAGCACGGAGCCCATAAGATTATGGCTGAGGTACACACACGATTATGTGGTGCCAACCAATCTGGTCTGAAGATGGAAGCCAAGATCACAAGACAATGATACTACTGGCTGTCAATGATCAAAGATTACATGGATACAGCTAGGCGATGCCACCAATGTCAAATACACAGTGTGGTCCTACACTAACCACCCAACATTCTACATCCTACATTAGCCTCATGGCCATTCAAGTGTTGGGGTACCAACATAGTGCATCTGATTAATCCTCTTTCTTCCAAGGGTCATCGATTCATCTTAGCTGCTACTGAGTACTTTTACAAATGGGTGAAGACAATTTCACTCAGATAGGCATAGCTCAGTGTGTGCTATAATTTTTTAGGAACCATATCGTATATATGTTCAGAGTGCCTTGATGAATTATATTTAATAATTGTATTACATTCAAGAGAACTGAGATAAACAACTTTGCTCGAAGACACAGCATAGATTGGAGATATTCTACCATCAACTATTCAAGGTCAAACGGTTTAGAAGAAGCCTTCAACAAAACTATCATCTAAATACTGAAGAAGACACTCAGCAATAATAAGTGATAATGGCATGAGCAGTTAGTTGAAGCCTTAAGGGCCTACCACACCACATATTGAACTCCAACTCAGTCTACTCCTTTCTCTTTAGTGTATGGGTCCAAAGTTGTTCTAACATTAGAAGTGCAACTTCCAACACTAAGGGTAGATGAAGGTAGCAAGATCACAACATAGTAGAATTCCAAGTTACGGTTAGAAGAGACCAAAGGTTTGGAGGAGAGATGCCTGTAGGTATGCTAAATCTCGAGTTGTACAAAGCTAAAATGATTCAAGCTTATAACAAGTTGGTCTGTCCTAGAGCTTTTCAAGTATGAGAGCTTATTTTAGTTCTAAGGATACTGATTATTTCCCATCGTAAGATAGGAGGAAAGTTTGAACCCACATAGGAAGACCCTTTTGCCATAGAGAAGGCCTACTGAAGAGGATCTTATTACCTTATTAATCATAATGGAGAGCTCCCAATGCTTCTAATCAATGTGCTCTACTTAAAGAAATATTATAAATCATGTTTGAAAATAATTATCATCAATGAAAATTCTATTCTGAATTCAATCTGTTCCATGTTGAAAGTATTTTTATTTATAAATCCCCCACGATGTGTTTAGGGTAGGTGTAAGGAACCCGAGCGACATTCTATCTTTCATTGACACAACACAAAAATAAAATACACAAACATATAAAATAAACATGTCTTTTGGCTACTCTAAGTTGAGATAACGCCCCAAGGGGTACTCACTCTATAACTTCTCTAGGTTGAGCTGATGTGCTACCCTAGAGATCTTCTTGCTTTAGAGGATGTAAGTATGCTACACTTTCCTTCTTTAGCCACTACACACTGACGAGTGACTTGTTAGTTTGGTAGGTCTTACTTTGTGTCGGTAAGCTACTTCATGTTGGTTTCATTTAAGAGGATGTCAGTCAACTACACTTTATTCTTGGATTAGCCATTGTGTGCTATCTGGATCGAGTATATTTGAGGTTTAGGATAAGTTCCCAAGAGGTTCCTTCCCTCCTGACTACTTCAAGTCTAGGTCTAGTCCTTCCTCAGGGCTCTCCACTTAGTAGTCACTCTAGGTCAGATAGCATCTGTGCCACCGATGATAGACTATCTCGATGATTAGTTTCACTTGGAAAGTTGTAAGCCTACATGCTTTCTTTCCATATTGATCATTGCACACTTATGAGCACCTAAGGTTGGTTAGTTCTAACTATGCTGACTGATATACCACTCATGCTGATAACACACTTTAGGTTGGTTGGTTCTCACGCCTTAGGATACAACACTCATGAAAGATGTAAGCCTGCTATTCTTTCTCCTTGGTTTGGCCACCGTACACCTATAGGCTTTCTTTTCCAGTGCTCAGGATAATGCTCCTAGCAGCACTTCTCTTATGAGCACTATATTTTGGATCACATCCTTACAATCCCATTTAGACACTACCCGTGTTACTATCGATTAGAATTCCCCTTTCTTAGTAACCACCCTTATGGTTGGAGAATCTATTTTATGATTGTCCAGATTCTCACTTGGTCCAGTAAATCTGAGATAGGTTAGGGCTAACATAGCCCCTTCTTAGTGTGGTCCCTCACACACCAATAAGGTCCACGCAAATATATAAACAAAATATATTTTCACTTTTGGATTAGGGGACACCTAGCGTACCTTTTCCCAAAAGCATCCTATCTTTAAGGTATCAGAAACTATTTATAGAAATTGCTTGACTACTCTTGAGTTGATATAAGTCCCTAGTGGCATTCACTCAGTAGTCTCCCCTAAGTCAGTTTATATTTCTTCTGCTACCAATTGGTCACCCTAGTGGAAATTCCTTACTTTAGAAGATGTAAGTGTGCTACACTTTCTTCCTAGCATAACTGTTGCACACCAAAAAGGTAACCCCTTAGGTTCGCTAGCTCTACCCCATAGCTAGTAGACTATCCCTTTGGATTTATAAATTTGAGATAGGACAAGACTGATATAGCCCCTTCTCAGTGGGTCCATCACACACCAACATAGTTGATAAATTAAATATATTAAATTTGACTGAGCTCACATCTCCAATGGATATGCCCTCAATTCAAAGTCAAACTAAACAAAAAAAACCATATAAAATAACATCAAATTAAGATAAAATTAATCATGACTACTTTTGAGTTGATATAAGTCCCCAGCGACATTCACTTAGTAGTCATCTTAAGCTAGGTTTGATTTGATGTGCATCCAACAGGTCACCCTAATGGTTGTTCCTCACTTTGGAAGATATAATTCTGTTATGCCTTCTTCCTAGCATAGTCATTACACTTTGAAAGGTAACCCCTAAGGTTGGTTAGCTCTGCCCCGCAGCCGGTAAACTATCCCTTTGGATTTATAAGCCTGAGGTAGGTCAAGGCTGATATAGCCCCTTCTCAGTGGGTCCATTGCACACCAACTAGGTCCATACATTAACTCAGATTAAATTAAACCTGACCTAGTTTTTCCCAGTGGAGTTAAATCACACCCTTCCCCTTAGTGGTGCCCTAAATTATATATATACAAGTCAAGTAAACAAATCAAATTCAAAACCAACCTCCCCAGTGGAGACAAATTAAACTAACTCCCGTGGTAGAGTTAAATCAAAGAAATCCAACAAAACTCTTATTCCCAGTGGATACATCCCCAAACAAATCTATGAAATCAAACTCAAATTCAAATCCTCAGTGGATAGCCCAACCGCTTCCCTAGTGGAAGGTTCATATACCCGATCCCCAGTAGACTCGAGCCCATATATCTAGTAGATGTGCTCCCACATCAATTAAAATAAAACAAATTAAAGTCAATTTGATCTTAATCCCCAGTGGATTATAGATTTTTATCCCCTCTGAATCATTTTTCCATAAATCATATAATCAAATCAAATTCAAACCTTATCCTCAACATATTTTCTTCTTTTGTGCCCTTGACATAGACCCCTCACATGTCATGTCTAATGCATGTGTGATTCCCTAGCCGATCTCCTCCATGTCCTTGACATGGAATTCTCATCAAATCTTATTTCTTTTCTTATGCACACCTTTAATACTTCAACCAAAAGCATAATAATGTATTCGTTCAAATTACATCATCTTAACATTGTAGTTAACATTTTATGATTTGTGATGGTGCAAGCTCAAACTAACTATAAAATATCATGCTAAACATATTAGGGTTTAGGAATTAACACACTATATTATATTATAATATATGATGTTATATTATAATTTATTATAATATAATATATTATCTAATTTTATACTTCATTAGAATCACTTAAAAGGATCAAATAATAAATTTTCACAAAATATGAATAATGTTCATTTTGGATGTATAATTGTTAATTTTCTTTTAGAAATGGTACAAAATTGCAAAATTTTAGTGTTGCTTCTTGGTTTGTCCCACGAATTTGGCCAAATTCTTCTATCTCAACCTTCAATGTAACATTTATGTGAGTTTTGACCCAATGTATCATAACAAAAGTAAAACATACTAAAATGTAAAATAGCAGTTAGTAACACACCACCACGTTCATATATATGTGAAGTTATATTGTTATGTAGATTATATTTTAATATGCTTTCATAAAATATATTATCTTACGTTACATCATAAAATGATTCACTTTAAGCAAAAAATTTATCAAATTTGGTTGAAAAATGAACATTTATTTTGGATGTAAAATTCCATTCTTTTGATTAAATGACACCCTAATGATGTTCCCTAAAGCTTGCCTTAAATTTGGCCAAATCCCATCATCTTAGCCTATAAATCAATATTTTTATGAATTATACGAGTACAAACTCTACTACATCATACTATAACAAACTAAATATGTTAAACAACAAGTAGTAATACACAATAGTATGTTATAATGCATGCTGCTACACTATGTTATGGCATCCAATATTATAATACACTATAACATATTATATTATATTATATTGCATATCACATCATAAGGGATTGCTTAAGATAAAAAATTATAAAATTAGTCTAAATAATAAAAACTATATTTTATTCATATCACTTACATATTTTAAATTAAGACAATATACTATGATGTCATGCTTTACTTATTATGAATTTGGCCAAATTCCACCATTTTAAAGTCTAAATCAACATTTTTATAAATAATGCTAGTGTAGACTCAACTATATGATTGTAAAATACTAAAAGAATTTAAAATGCATAGAATAATATATTATGATATATGATGCTATACTATACTACAACATATAATATTTATTTTGAACATAAAATCTTACTTTTTTACTACAAGTGGCATAGCACACCTTTGGTACTACAACTAATTCTGACTTTAGATTTAATAAATTTCATCATCTAATATATTAAATCAATATTTTTATGATTTATATTAATATATAGGGCATAATACCATAATATACTAAAACATTTTGAAACATCTTATAACATCCAAATACACATCACTACATGCTCAAATATATGATAATACATTATACTATAATATATGGTATTATAATATGATTTAGGGTTATGGTTTATGGTATTCAAATCTCTAATAGTCAAGGGAAAGTCTCTTGAAGACATTTTCTTTAGCTACCTTAACTATTTTAGGATAAAGTCATTATTTGGATTTACCACTAATGATGTCTTTATTCAAAGTTTAAAGTTTAGGGTTTAGGGTTAGTATAAGGTTTAGGGAGTTTAGGTTTTAGGGTGTTTAGGGCTTTAGGATTTAGGTTTAATGTTTTTTAGGGTTTAGGTTAGGTTGGATTAGGATTTATGTTTTAGGATTTAAGGTATAGGGTTTAAGGTCTAGGGTTTTAGGGTTTAGGGTTTTGAGTTTAAGGTTTAGTGTAGGATTTAGTTTTAGAGTTTAGTGTTTAGGGTTCATGGTTTAGGTTTAGGGTTTAGGGTTTAATGTTTATGGTTTAGGGTTGAGAGTTTGTGGGGTTTTGTAAGATTGGGTTTAGGTTTATGGTTTATGGTTTAAGTTTTAGTTTAGTGTTTAGGGTTTAGAGTTTAGAGTTTAGGGTTTAAGGTTTCTTTTAATAGAGAATAAATTCAAATTCAACATTTCTTTTATTTGATTTCATAAACTAAGTAGCATCCCAAGTCTTCTAAGACACAAGTGATGGCATAAATAAAAAATGAGGACTAATATAGCAAATCAAAAACACTAGATAAGTAGAATCATCTCTACTATATAGACATAGTCCCATATGCAGCAGATCAGATTGACCATTATTTAGTTTTTGCAATTTCCATCAGAATAACCTCCGCCTCTCGAGTAGCGGGATCTGACATCATATCCCCAATCTCTCCCTTTTCCACTAACATAATTATAACCTCCATCGCTCCACATGCCTCTATTATCACCACTGCTCTGACCACCACCTCCACATCCACAAGCACATCTAGATCCCCCACCACCACTAGGATAATTATTGCATCCTCCTTTGTAGACACCGTCAGATCTAGATTAAGCCCAATTGACAATGATGTTCCAGCCATCAAGGTTCTGCTCATTCTTAGGGTTTAGGTTTTGGGGTTGCAGGTATAGGATTTAGGTTCTAGGGTTAGTTTTAGCATTTAGGGTTTAGGATTTAGGATTTAGGGTTTAGGGTTTAGGGTTTTCGATATAAAAAAAACTAAGTAAACTGGTAGGTTTAGGTTTATTTTGTTTATTCATTATTTATTTTAGTTTATTTTATTTTTATTATTTTTATTTAGGTCAATTTTTTATTTAGGTTATTTATTTATATTTAGGCTATTCATTTATATTTTAATTTAGGTTTTTTATTTTTATTTTAAGGTTTTTAGGTTTACATTTATTTTAAGATTTTTTATTTTTATTTAATATTTTAGGTTTAGGTTTTATTTTTTATTTTAGGTTTATGTTTAGGTTTTTTTATTTTCTCCGTTTAGGTTTAATTTTATTTTAGGTTTATTTTTTAGGTTTTATTTGCTAGTTTAGGTTTAGGTTTTTAGTTTATTCTATTTATTTAGTTTAGGTCTAGGTTTAGTTTATTTTAGGTTTTATTTATCTTAGTTTTAGTTTATTTTAGTTTAGGTTTTGGTTTTTTTATTTATTTTAGGTTTAGTTTTTTTTTTAGTTTAAGGTTTAGGTTTTATTTTTTATTTATTTTTAAGTTTATTTTTTAAGTTAAGATTTTATTTATTTTTTAGCTTTATTTTTTTTTATTTCTAGGTTATTTTATTTTTTTTTTAGTTTAGTGTTTATTTATTTTATTTTAGTTTATTTTTTATTTTTTATTTTAGTATACTTTTATGTTTATGTTTAGGTTTTAGTTTAGGTATTTAATTAAATTAAATTTTTTTATTTTATTTAGGTTTATATTTTTTTTATTTATTTTATTTTTAGGTTTTATTTAGTTTGAGTTTATGTTTTTAGGTGTTTAGGGATTATTGCTTAGGGTTTAGGGTTTATGGTTTAGGGTTTAGGGTTTGGGGTATAGGGTTTGGGGTTTAGGGTTGTAGATTTCAGGGTTTAGGGTTCTAGGTGTAGGGTTTATGGTTTAGAGTTTAGGGTTTTTAATTTTGTTTATATTATTTTAAATTTTATTAAATTTTATGTTTAGTTTATTTTTTATTTATTTTAGTTTATTTTATTATTTATTTTTATTTAAGATTATTTTTATTTTTATTTAGTTTAGTTTATTTATTCTAAGTTTTATTATTTTAGTTTATTTAGTAGGCTGAGGTTTAGGTTTAGGTTTATTTTTTAGTTTAGTTTTATTTTTAATTTATTTTTTTGGGTTAAGTTTTATTTTTAATTTTTTGGTTTAGGTTTAGGTTTTTATTTTAATTTTTTAGGTTTACCTTTTATGTTTTTATTTTTTAAGTTTATTTTTAGGTAATATTTTTTAGTTTAGGTTTAGGTTTATTTTTAGTTTATTTTATTTTATTTAGTTTAGGTTTATGTTTAGATTTATTTTACTTTAGGATCAGGTTTAGGTTTTATTTACTTTAGTTTAGTTTATCTTAGTTTAGGTTTATTTTATTTTTATTTTAAGTTCAAGTTTTTTTTTAAGTTTAGAGTATACGTTTTATTTTTATTTATTTTTTGGTTTATTTTTTTGGATTAGTTTTTTATTTAGTTTTATTTTAAGTTTACTTTTTATTTTATTCAGTCTTTTTTATTGTTTTTAGTTTAGTTTAGGTATTCATTTATTTTATTTTAGTTTAGTTTTTATTTTTTTTCTTTTCTTTTCTTTTTAGGTTAAGGTTTATGTTTTTATTTTATTTTATTTTATATGTTTAGGTTTAGTGTAGTAGGATAGGGTTTAGGAGGATCATGGGTTTAGTATTAGTGACTTGGGTGCTCAGTTAGGGTTTGGGTTCATGGTTTAGTGCATGCATTAAGAGGTTAGTAGGTTTAGGGTCAGGCTTTGAGAGTTTTGGGTTTATGGTTTAGGTTTAGGGTTTAGAGGGTTAGTGTTTAAAGTTTAGGGTGTTAGGGTTTAGGGTTTAGAGGGTTTAGGGTTTAGAGGTTTATTTTTTTATTTTATTTTTTTATTAAAGCTTATTTTTATTTTTTTTATTTTTTATTTTTTAGGTTTATTTTATATTATTTTATTTATGTTTTATTTTATTTTATTTATTTTTAGGTTTATTTATTTAGTTTAGTTTAGTTTATTTTGTTTATTTTATTTTAGTTTAGTTTATTATATTTTTTCTTTATTTATTTTGGATTATTTAGTTTATTTTATTTTATTTTCTTAGGTTTAGTTTTAATTTTAACTTATTTATTTTAGTATAGTTTATTTTTTATTTATTTTATTTTTTTTTATTTTATTTTAGGCATTTAGTTTAATTTTTTAGTTAATTTTTTGTATATTTGATTTTTATTAATTTTTTTTATTGTTATCTATTTTTTATTTTATTTTTATTTTAGTTTATTTAGGTTTCTATTTAGTTTTATTTATTTAGTTTAGTTTATTTAGTTTTATTATATTTTATTTTTTAGGTTTGATTTAGTTTAGGTTCAATTTTTTATTTAGTTTATTTTAATTAATTAATTTTTTTTTATTTTATTTATTTTTTTGGTTTATTTTATTTTTATCTTATTTTATTTATTTTAGTTTTAGGGTTAATTTATTTATTTTTAGTTTAGTTTATTTTATTTATATTTTTATTTATTTAGTTTAGTTTAGTTTATTAAGTTTATTTTTATTTACATAATTTATTTTATTTTAGATTTTTTTATTTAGTTTAGTGTAGGTTTAGGTAATTTTTTTTTTATTTTCTTTTAATTTAGTTTATTTATTTATTTAGGTTTATTTTATATTACTTTTTATTTATTTATTTAGTTTAGGTTTAGGTTTTTTTATTTATTTTAGTTTATTTTTATTTTAGATTATTTATTTATTTTACTTTTATTTTAGTTTATTTAGGTTATAGGTTATTTTTTTAAATTTATTTTTATTTTAGGTTTATTTTAGGTTAGTTTGGTTAATTTAGTTTAGTTTATTTTATTTTTTTATTTTATTTAGGTTTTAGGTTTATATTTATTTAGTTTTTTATTTTATTTAGTTAATTTATTTTAGGTTTAAGTTTATTAGTTTATTTTATCTTTTAATTTAGGTTATTTTTCTTTTCATTTTAGGATTTTATTTTATTTTTTTTATTTTTATTTATTTTATTTTAGTTTATTTAATTTATTTTAGGTTTAGGTTTTATTTTTAGGTTTAGGTTTATTTTACTTTATTTATGTTTATTATATTTTTAGGTTTATTTAGGATTTATGTAGTTTACTTAGTTTCTTTATTTTTTTAATTTATTTTTATTTATTTAAGTTTAGTTTATTTTATTTAGTTTAGGTTTAAGTTTATTTAGTTTAGTTTAGGTTTTAGCTTTAGCTTTAGGTTTAGGCTTATTTAGTTTTTTCTTAGGTTTTATTTAGTTTATTTTATTTTTTAGTTTATTTACGTTTAGGTTTAGGTTTATTTTTATTATTTTTTATCTAGTTTATTTAGTTTAGTTTAGTTTATTTATTTATTTTATTTAGTTCATTTATTTATTTTATTTTATTTATTTATTTAGTTTAGTTTTTTTATTTAGTTTAGTTTAGTTTAGTTTATTTTATTTTATCTTATTTTGTTATATTTATGTATTTACTTAGTTTATTTTATTTTTTTTATTTAGGTATATTTAGTTTATTTTATTTATTTATATATTTAAGTTTATTTATTTTTAGTTTATTTTGATTTAGTTTAGTTTATTTATTTTATTTTATTTTAATCAAGTTTATTTTATTTTATTTTATTTTATTTTAGGTTTAAGTTTATTTCTTTATTTATTTAGTTTAGTTTAGGTTTATTTTAGGTTTAGGTTTAGGTTTTTATTTTATTTTTATTTTAGTTTATTTTATTTTAATTTAGGTTTAGGTTTAAATTTAGGTTTAAGTTTATTTTTTTATTTTAGGTTTGTTTTTTTAGGTTTAGTTTTTATTTATTATTTTATTTTATTTTAGTTTTAATTTTATTTAGTTTATCTTATCTATTATATATTTTTTAGTTTAGGTTTATTTATTTTCTAAATTTATTTTTTATTTAGTATTTTATTTTTATTTAGTTTATTTTTAGTTTTTTATCATTTGATTTTAGTTTATTTTTTAGGTTTTAATTTAATTTTAGTTTAGTTTATTTATTTTTAGTTTAGGTTTTTTTTTAATTTTGTTTAGTTTATTTATTTTAATTAATTAATTTTATTTTGATTTAGTTTTGGTTTAGGTTTTGGTTTAAGTTAATTTATTTTACTTTTTTTAGGTTTATTTCTTTTTAGCTTATTTTAGTTTTCTTAGTTTAATTTTTAGCTATTTATTTTAAGTTTAGGTTTTATTTAATTATTTATTTTAGGTTTATTTTAATTTTATTTAGTTTATGTTTAGTTTAGGTTTTAGATTTATTTTATTTATGTTAATCTTATTTAGTTTATTTATTTTATTTTAGCTTATTTTATTTTATTTTTTTTTTTATTTATATATTTTAGTTTATTTATTTATTTATTATTTATTTTAATTTTTTGTTTAGATTTAGATTTAATTTATTTTAGTATATTTTTATTTAGGTTTAGGTTTATTTATTTGATTTTATCTATTTATTTATTTTTTATTTTATTTAGTTTATTTTATTTATTTATTTAATTTAATTTTAGTTTATTTATTTTATTTTAATTATTTAGTTTACGTTTTATTTTAATTTATATAGTTTATTTAGTTTTTTGTATTTATTATTTATTTTAGGTTTATCTTTATTTTTATTTAGTATATTTATTTAGGTTTATGTTTATTTATTATTTATTTAGGATTTATTTAGTTTCTTTTAGGTTTAGGTTTATCAATTTTCAATTTTGTTTATTTTTAGTTTAGTTTATTTTAATTTATTTATTATGTTTATGTTTATTTTATTTATCTTAGGTTTATTTATTTATATATTTTATTTAGTTTAGTTTATTTATTTTATTTATTTAGTTTATTTTAGTTTAGGTTTATTTATTTATTTTTGTATTTATTTAGTATATTTAAATTATTTAATTATTTATTTTATTTTATTTTAGTTTATTTAGTTTAAGTTTTTATTTAGTTTATTTTTATTTTTATTTAATTGGGTTTATGTTTATTTATTTTTTAGTTTAGTTCATTTAGTTAATTTTAGTGAATTTTATTTATTTATTTTAGTTATTTATTCAGATTATTTTTTTATTTAGTTTTATTATTTTACTATATTTTTTTGTTTATTTTTTATGTTATTATTTTATGGTTGGTTGAGGTTTAATTTATTTTATTTAGTTTAGTTTTTCATAGGGTTTAGGTTTTATTTTAATTTATCTATTTATTGTAGTTTATTTTTTAGGCTTATTTTTTATTTATTTAGTTTAGTTTTATTTTATTTATTTTAGTTTGTTTTATTTATTTAAATTTATTTTAGGGTTATTTTAGTTTATTTTTATTTATTTGGTTTTGGTTCATTTTATTTATTTAGTTTATTTAGTTTATTTTTTTTTTGTTTATGTAGTTTATTTAAATTTTATTTATTTAATTTATTTTAGGTTTAGTTTAGTTTAGGTTTATTTATTTATTTTTAATTTAGTTTAGTTTATTTATTTAGTTTATTTTAGTTTTCTATTTTTATTTAGGTTTATTTTTTAATTTTTGTAGTTTAGTTTTTTATTTTAGTTTAGGTTTTTTATTTTAGTTCATTATTTAGGTTTAGGTTTAGGTTTATGTTTATTTTTTAGTTTTGTTTTATTTTTATTTTATTTTTTTGGTTTAGGTTTTATTTTATATTTTTTTGTTTTTATTTTATTTTATTTTAGGTTTAGGTTTTAGGCTTTTATTTTGGCTTATTTTTATTTTATTTTATTTGATTTAGTTCAGGGTTTAGGTTTAGTTTATTTTAGGTTTAGGATTTATTTAGTTTAGTTTAGTTTATCTTTGTTTAGGTTTAGGTTTATTTTATTTTGTTTATTTTAGTTTTAGGTTTTTTTTAGTTTAGGGTTTAGGCTTTATTTTTTATTTTTTAGTATGTTTTATTTTTAAGTTTTTTTTTTAGGTTTAGGTTTTTATTTAGTTTTTATTATATTTTATTGTTTGTTTATTTTATTTTTATTTTAGGTTTAGTTTTTATTTTATTTAGGTTTTTAATTTTTTAGTTTAATTTAGGTTTTTATTTATTTATTTTAGTTTAGTTTTATTTTTATTTTATTTTCTTTAAGGTTAAGTTTAGGTTTTACTTTAGGTTTTATTTTATTTTATTTTAGGTTTAGGTTTAGCATTTTATAGTTTGGGTTTAGGGTTAGATTTAGGGTTAGGTCAGGTTTATTTTTATGGTTTATGGTTTACCAGGGGTTCTGGTTTAGTTAGCTTAGGATTTTGGGTTAATTTATGATTTAGTGTTTAGGCTTTAGGGTTTAGGGTTTTTATTTGGGTGAGTTAAGGTAGGATTTAGGGTTTGTTTAGGGTTTAGGGTTATTTAGGGTTTAAAGATTTTTTTATTTTTTTATTTTTTTTTAATTTTACGGTTAATTTTTTATTTATTTATATTATTATTTTAGGTTTACTTTTTTTTAGGATTATTTTCATTTTTTTACCTTAATTTAATTATTTAGTTTAGTTTAGCTTATTTTTAGGTTTATTTTATTGTAGTTGGCTTATTTTATTTTTAGTTTATTTATTTAAGTTTATTTAGTATATTGTTATTTATTTTATTTAGGTTTAGGCTGTAGTTTAGTTTATTTATTTTTGTTTAGTTTATTTTTTATTTTATTTTAGTTTATTTAATTTATTTGTTTTTATTCAGGTTTATTTTAGTTTTTATTAATATTTTACTTTGTTTTTTATTTTAGGGTTTATTTAGTTTAGTTTAGTTTATTTATTTATTTATTATTTTTATAAATTATTTATTTTTTATTTTTATTTATTTAGGTTTAAGTTTGGATTTATTTTGGTTTATTTATTTAGTTTAGGTTTATTTTTTTAATTTATTTTAATTTATTTTATTTATTTTTTATTTATTTATTTGAGGTTTAATTTTATTTTTAGTTTATTTTATTTATTTTATGTTTAGTGTTTGATTATTTATTTATTTAGTTTAGTTTAGTTTATTTTATTTATTATTAATTATATAGTATAGTTTAGTTTTAGGCTTATTTAGTTTATTTTTATTTACATTATTTATTTATTTTTATATATTAGAATATATTTAGTTTATTTTTTTATTTAGTTTAGGTTTAGGTTTTTTATTTTTATTTATTTTATTTTATTTATTTATTTAAGTTTATTCAATTTTATTTTATGTTTATTTTTTGATTTATGTAGTTTTGGTTTAAGTTTATTTATTTATTTAGTTTAGTTTAGTTTAGGGTGTTTAGGTTTTTAGGGTTTAGGGTTAGTAGGTTTTGGGGTTTAGGGCTCATAGTGTCTGGGGTTTAGTGTTTAGGGTTAAGTTTAGGGTTTGGGTGTAGTGCTTTAGCATTAGGGTTTAAGATTTATTTTAGGGTGTGGTAGTGGTCATTTGTAGTCAGTTTAGGGTTTGGTTAGTTTTAGAGTTTAGAATTTTTATTTTAGTATGGTTTTATTTATTTATTTTATTTTAGGTTTACTATTTAGAGTTTTAAATTTTTTGGGTCCAGATTGGTATGATTTAGTTTAGGTTTAGGTGTAGGGGATAGGGAGGTGTTAAGCCTCAGGGCGTGAGTTTTATTTGTGTTTAGGTCAGTTGGGGTGATTTAGGGGTGTGGTCTGGGGTTAAGTTTAGGGTAGGTTTGGGTCAGTTTAGGGTTTAGGTTTAGGGAGGGTTTAGAGGTTTAGGGTGGGTAATGGGGTTTAGTGGTAAGGTTTAGTGTTTAGGGTTTAGAGTTTTGTGAGTTTAGACTGATTTAGTGAAGGGGGGTTTAGGTTTAAGATTTAGGGTTGGTTATTTTTTTTATTTAAACTAAGTAAACTAATAGGTTTAGGATTATTTAGCTTATTAATTATTTATTTTAGTTTATATTATTTTTTATTTTGATTTATGTTTTTTTTAGTTTTTATTTAATTTAGTTTATTTTTTGTAGGTTTATTTATTTTAGTTTAGGTTTTTTATTTTAGTGTATTTTTTAGGTTTAGTTTTAGGTTTATTTTTTAGCTTAGTTTTATTTTTATTTTATTTTTCAGGTTTAGGTTTTATTTTTTATTTTTAGGTTTAGGTTTAGCTTTTTGTTTTATTTTTTAGGTTTAGGTTTTATTTTAATTTTAGGTTTTTTTAAGTTTAAGTTTAGGTTTATTTTTATTTTAATTTATTTTATTTAGTTTTAGGTATTTTATTTATTTAGGTTTATTTATGTTTATTTATTTTGTTTATTATTTGTTTTATTTATTTTATTTTGGTTTTAGGTTTATTTTAGTTTAGGGTTTAGATTTTATTTTTTATTTACTTTTAGGTTTTATTTTTATGTTTATTATCTAGATTTAAGTTTTTATTTAGTTTTTATTTTATTATATTTTAGGTTTATTTTTTTATTTTATTTAGGTGTTTTATTTTTTTAGTTTAGTTTAGGTTTTTATTTATTTTCCTTTAGTTAAGTTTTTATTTTTTTTATTTTCTTTTTAAGTTTAGGTTTAAGTTTATGTTTTTATTTTATTTTGTTTTTATTTATTTTAGTTTAGGTTTTTTTATATTTTATATTTTTAAGTTTTATTTAGTTGAAGTTTAGGTTTTTAGCTTTTTAGGGTTTAGGGTTTAAGGTTAATTTTGGGTTTTTGGTTATT
Organism: Cymbidium sinense; assembly: GCA_021442155.1. Classification (NCBI taxonomy): domain Eukaryota; kingdom Viridiplantae; phylum Streptophyta; class Magnoliopsida; order Asparagales; family Orchidaceae; genus Cymbidium; species Cymbidium sinense. Next base: position 229,921,636 of record CM038214.1, on the reverse strand, counting down.
TTTAATAGAGGATAAATTTAGATTCAACATTTATTCTTTTGATTTCATCAACCAAGTAACCCACCAAGTTCTCTAAGACACAAGCAACGACATAGATAAAAAATGAGCGCACATAGAGCTAATAAGAAAACCCTAGATAACTGTGAAGGCACAGTTCCATAAGCAACAAATCAGATTGATCATTCTGTAGTTTCTCCAGTTCCCATTAGAATCAACTTGGCCTCTCGAGTAGTGGGATCCACCATTATATCCCCAATCTCTCCCTCCACCACCACCACAAATGTAGCCTTCATTGCGCCTCCTGCATCTATAACCACCACTACTCCGAACACCACCTCCATATCCACCAGCACCTCTAGATCCCCAACCACCACTGCGATAATCGCCACCTCCACTTTGCCTCCACTGCCAGATCTAGACTGAGCCAGGTTGATGGTGATTTTCTTGCCATGAAGGTTCTGCCCAATCTTTGGGTTTAGGTTTTGGTTTAGCTTTATTAGGTTTTAGGGTTTAGGTTTATATTTTAATTTATTTAGTAACTTTAGGTTTAGGTTTTGGGGTTTATGTTGGCTTAATGAGCCTCATGTTCAATCCAACTAGATATAATATTTTAATGTGAAGCTCAAGATATAATATTTTAGGTTATATGCAATTATAACTATCTTAGAAATTCATATGAGTTCATTGGCATGAATTAATTTGCTTACAAATTAACATTTTATATTTCTTTATTTGAAATAATGATAATGAGGTTAATTTATATAAATTTATATCTAATTAACATTCAATTATTTATTTCAAACATAGCATTTGAATTGTCAAAAAAATAAATGATAGTAAATTATGACTATTAAGTGTAATTTGTTTATATACCTAATATAATTAAATATTTATTTTAATTTTAAGGTTATATGAAAGCTAACATATGTATGATTATATATAAATTATATCATAATATTTAAATGGCATAGTCAAAATTAACAAAGATATGTGAAATTTGCTATTTTAGCCAAAGTCATTTTATAATCATGGAATTTAAATTTGATTTCATCTCCAATGGATTCTTGTATTTTTTTCTTTTAATTGGATAGGTTACATGACCCACGTTTGACTAAATGTGAATTTATTATGACTTTTCAATCATTAGCTGATTTTAATAATGAATGCATGCTACAAGCTTTGAATATATTAAGACCCATATTTTATTATTTTTGACATGCCCATGTGAATAGCTAAATTTTGGCTGTTTGAGTCTATCATTTAATTAATATAAATTATATTTTTATTAAATATTAATTTATTATATTATAAAATGATGTTAGAATAATATATTTTTTGAAATAATTCAAAATGACCTTCTTGCTTATAAATAGCCATCATTCTCTTCATGAAAGCATTCCTCATTTAAATTCAAAATCCCTCCGACAAATCTAAGAGAAAATTTGCTATATTTTCCTCCAAGTGTTCTCCAAATATTGCAAGATCAAATCCTTGGTTTGGAAGCTTCAACATATTCAACTAAGTGAGCTTTCTCAAATTACTTGAGTTTGTTTTCTTGATCTTAATTTGTTTTTAGTTGTTCATACTATTTTCACCATCTATTTGTTCTTTCAAATTTAAATTTTTTGGTGGATTAGTCTTTTGACATCAAAGTCAAAGTTTTTCACCTCAAAGTTTCCTCAATCATTTTTTTGTGAAAAACTCTTGTGATAGTTTGTAGGATTTTTTTCAACTTGTTGAAATTTTTATCTTCCTACCAATTTCTTTTGATTCCTTGAAATATTTCTTCATTAGTCTTATTTGAAAGATCATTTATTCTTAGATTTATTTTATAAGTATAGTTTAAGCATTTTAAATTAAATTATTGTGCTGAAATTATTTTCATATTTGCTAGATCTCTCTTTTTAATTAAAAGCTTACTAGCCTACTTAGATATATCTATCATATACTAATTTTATTTAAGTATTTTGTGATCATTTGCATTAATTAAAAGCAACTTTTGGTTAAAATAAAATAAATTATTCCTTGCTGAAATTTATTTTATTTTCTAAAGAATATTGAGAATTTATTTTGAAATCAATTTTATATTAGTCTACAAATTGTAATAACATAAACATCTTAGTAAGATCACTTTAAGAAATTTATTTTATTATTTCTTATCAATATTTAGCGAGTATTTTATCTTGCCAAAATTTTAAATTTTAAAGTGATTATTTATAAGTAGTGAGATCACTTTTTGAATTGGATAGCTTGGTATATTTGTGAGAGAATTATTTTATCAAAATTTAATATTTTGTATTTTTTCTTTTCGTGCTATAAAATTTATATTGGGGTTGTACTCACCCCTTTGCAGGAGAGAGCATATTGTTGTAGGGGTTGTACTAGCCCCGTTATAGGAGAGTGCTATTTGTAAGCTATTTTTTGAATTAGTGGATTCTTAGTTAGGGGTGGCTAGGCATGGAAGTTGGTCGATTTTGACCATGTAAAAATTATGTGCCTATTGTCTCTCTTTACTTTACTTTTATTTTTGTTGCATTAAGAATTGTATCTTGTCATTATAAACTCTAAAATTAAATTTTCTAGTAAAACTTAAAAATTTAAGATTTAACTTTTAAATATTTAATATCACCCAATTCACTCTCTTGGGTGCTATAGCTTTCATTGGCTTAACATCCAAAAGTAGATCTTTTCACTGTGGTACAAGGTTTCCCAAAGGGTTCACTACTAGAGGGACAATCCACTCTTAGACTTCCACTTTTAGATAGCGTACCATTTGATTATTGGAAAAATAGAATTAGTACATTTTTAAGAGGTCAAGATGCACGCATGTGGTACATGTTGACACATCAATATCATACATGCATGGTAGAAGTAAATGACATTAAAGTAGAAAAACCTTTTGAGGAATGGACTGCAGCTAGAAAAGAACTCAATCTATTAAATGCTAGGGCTTGTAATAATTTACATTGTGCTTTATTACTTGATGATTACATGAAAATTTCTATGCTAAGTACAAAAAAAGAAATATGGGATAAACACATTATAACTTATGAAGGAACTAGTGAAGTTAGAGATGCTCACATAAATAGACTTGTTCATGAATATGAGTTATTTCATATGTTTCCTTCTGAATCTATTTTTGATATGCATACTAGATTCATGAAACTAATTAACACATTGCATTCTCTTGGAAAAACATATAGGAATCAAGACTTAGTCTATAAGATTCTTAGATTTCTTCCAAAAGAATGGGAAGCTAAAGTAACAGTTATTAGTGAAGCTAAGGATTTATCTACTTATCCACTTGATCGAGGGTTCTTTGATAGCACATGAACAGGTTATTGCTCAAAGGGATAAGATGGATAACTCAGCAAAAAGGGTGAAGGAGAAAGGAAAAGCCATTGCATTATAAGTTAATGATAGTGATGAGCATAACACCTCAAGCTCAGATGGTGATAGTGATGAGATGGTCATGCTATCTGAAAGGCTTGGGAACTTGTAAGGAAGAAGAATTAAAAGTATAACAAATCTAAAAACTATAAATTTCAAATTAAGAAATTTCTTATAGGTGAAGGGAACATTTCTTATAGGTGATTGTCCAGAACTTGTTGAATCAAAGAAGAAAGAGATTGATGTGGAAAAAAGAAAAAATATGAAGGAGAAAAAGTACCATAAAAAGAAGAAGAGGGCTTTATGGGCCAACCTAGATTCAAATGAATCAAGTACTTGCTCATCCGATGAAGAGGTCAACATATGTCTTATGGCAAATGAAGAATCTGACTTAGATTCCCAAGAGGTATGTAATGATATATCATATGATGAATTATATCATGCTTTTAATGATTTAGTTATTGAATATAAAAAATAAAAAATAAAATACAAAACCTTAGAAAAATAACATAAAGATTTAGATATGAATTTTTATGATTTAAAAAATGAATGTGATAATTTGAAAAGTAAAAATAATTCTCTATTAAATTGTTCCTTACATGTATATAAACTTGAAAGAGAGAATATCTTGTTAAAAGCAAGATTAGAATTATGGTTTTAAATCACAAGTTTATTATAATGCTTTATCAAGTAAAACATTTAATATAAATTATTTGCATCATACACATCCCACTCATATACCTTTTAGGAAATTTTTTTAAACTAAGTATCATTAGAATTTGAATTAGGTAATTAGGTATTAATAAAAAAAATTTAAAAATAGGTATAGTCACCCAACTAGTGGGTGATGCCACGCACGCTGGTTCGACGTGCGGCGTAATGAAATTGAGGTCACGCACTAATTGATGGTTTCAGACTGGGCCACCCACTAATTGGGCGGCTTCAGATAGAGCTACCACCCAATTAGTGGGCCGACCGACATATTATTAGGGCCGATCAGCCTCGATCGGCCCTATCTCCTCTATTTTGCTCAATTCACAAATTGCTTCTCACTTCGTGAGCGACCAAACTCGACGCTCACCAGCACGCCTCCCCTCTCGAACTTCGGCCGCCGATGTAGGGACCACCGCATGGTCTTGTCTAGGTATTCGATAAAAACTTTTGTTTTTCCTGACAGCCACTTTGACACTGTATAACTACTTTCCTCTCTCATTTACCAGCTGTTGGAAGTCAACTTTAGCTTTCGGTGATGATTCCTGCAGCTCCATTTCATTTGAGGAAAATTCTCTTTGGCAGATTCTACATTTTTTAGCACACATCCCCATTGTTCTTCATAAACACATAGTAAATCACTTTATTTATCAATTTATTTAGGTGTTAAGTAGCCAAAAGTAGAATTAATTAGGGTGTTGGTTAATATAAATTTCTCATTATTCATATAACTTATTTTGTAAGAATGAATAGAGAATTTATTTTACTGATTCTTTTTTATGGAGGCGAACTGAGTATCGATGAGCAATTCAGTCCAAGTTATGTGGGAGGTCAAAATCATCTAGTTAAGGTTCAGCATCATAGCACCTTACTGGAATTAAAGTAATGAATTATGAGATGCTTGCACATTGATCCAGAGCACCACACAGTCACTCTAACAGGTTGTTATCTAGTGGGTAGCGTATTTGTAGCGTCTGTAATATCTGACGATGACATTTGCGAAGTTACACTTTAGTAAGCTTCCCGTTAGATATTGGTATTGTATGTCGAAGTGGAAGATGTTAATATTGCATCCACATCAAATGGTAGAGCCGAGATATACCGAGATACATAAGATTTCATCGCACAAGCACCTCCGGGGATACAATGCGGCTTTGATGGGTTGATTCTCAGGTAGTATATCATCAAAATTTATCTGATTATACTTGTAATAATTAATATGATAATTTGTTGCTCAACTTATAAGTTATGTGGCAGTGAAGATGCTATCTACCGTTCGGATGAACCATATGTGCCTCAGAGTGCTACGAATGATGAGTATGAGTAGTGGCTCAAGTAGTGACCGAGTAGGATATTAGTGATGATGACCGCTCGGGTTAAAAGCTCTTTGGGAATATAGACAGTCATAATCTACTAAAAAATCACTCATTTTTTAATATTGACAGTGAGAGTCATATGTTGTCCACAAACGAGTATGTCCGGATGTGTAAAACTATGAGGCAGTGGGACAACGATGTTGACTTTGATGGCCCATCCGATGAAATTGCCCTAAAAGATGAAATTAAAATTCAAAATGACCTTATCGAGGGTATGTGTTTTGCAAGTAAACAGAGTTTGCAATTTTCTATTGTTGGGTGGTCCATAGTCAATAATGTTCAATTTTGAACAGTTACCTCTAACCAGAAGAACTACACGATTGTATGTGTACATCACGATAGTCCTACAAGGCCCTGTAAGTGGCGTTTGCATTGTAGCAGCAGCAGATGATTAGGGGGTGCTTGGAGAATATTGAGAGTTGGTGAAAATCATAGATGTGTCAATGCAGTAAGTGCATCCAGTCATCGTCAGTGTAGTTCAAATTTCATAGCGTACTTCATCAAACCTGTGATCGGCACCAGATTGATTTGAAGCCTAAAGAGATTATAGGTAGAATGGAGTCAAAATTCAATGTTAAAGTTTCATATATGAAAGCATGAGATGTAAGGCGTAAGGCAATAAAAGCAATATTCGGTGGAAGAGTCCCATAGGACTCTCGCCTTCTTTATATGGGATCGCTAGATTTACTGCATACCTACGTAATTCAATCTACCACTATGCAACATTTCCAGAGACTTTTTTGGGCTTTTGGACCTTCAATAATGGGATGGAGTTACTGCAGACCAGAGTTGAGCTTAGACGGTACTTTTTTGTTAGGTAAGTATTGTGGTACATTATTAATAGCCATAGGAATCGATGGTAATAATGGGTTGTTTCCTCTAGCTTTTGCTATTGTGGAATCAGAGAATGTTGATTCATGGTTGTGGTTCTTGCTGTGCTTGCATGATGTGTTGAGTGTCAGTAGTAGACATGATTTGTGCATAATATCGATATGCCGTTTTATGAGGATGCAAAGAGATTTTTCCGGGCTACTCATAGGCATTGTTTTTGCATGGAAAATTTTAAAAGGTCATCATGGGGGATTCGATGTTGAGTTTATATGCTAAAAGATGTATATGGCAGGTAACACTGATGATATTCATCGGTTCAACCGTTTAATGTTAGATATTAAAAATGTTAAAGAGGAAGCATACAATTGGCTTGTAGAGTGTGACCCTGTAAAATGGTCCCTTGTGCATGATGGTGGTATGCATTATGAGATAATGACAATGAATGCATCTGAGTGTTTTAATGGTGTACTAAAATGGGCATCGTGGTTTACCGATTCAAGCTTTAATCACTGCTATCTATTACAACTTAGTAGCTTTGTTCATGAAATGATTATCCACTGCTACTCGAAGAGGAAGTCGACTTGTCTATTTATACTCATAGGATCTCCATCGTTACAAAGATAATCGAAAGGGAGGCTAGGCATTTCGAACCTTTAAATATCAACCCACATGAGATGCGTGTTTTGATAGGTCTATCATCAATAAGATTTGATAATGTATGTGATTGTAATTATGGCGAACCATCATATCATTGTCCATTGTTGTGGTGATTTGATTGGGATTTGATGGTTGAACCATCTCAATGCGTGTCACAAGATCTACACTCTATAGAGTCGACATACATAAATGAATTTCATACTCTACCATCATTGGCCATCCATCGCTGAGCAGTAGAGCATGAATTAGTCATGTTGCAACCACCTAACTTTTGCAGAAGGTCAGGCCGACCACATACGAATAGATTCAAAAACACAATGGATGAAAATGTAGGTAAGAGTAGCAGAACTTGTAGCATATGCAAAACAAATAAATACTAGTCATCGTCTCCCCATAATATTAACAATACATTTTTTAGGATAATGCTTATCTTTCTCTTTTCGGTTGCACTGATCTACTTAGATTTTAAAATATTTTTACTATTATATTTGTGATTCTTTTCCCAGTGCGATGATGAGGGGCACCGCTGCTCAGGACATTGGCATATGCTACCACCATTGTGTGATCGCCCACCTCGCATGACGACACACACCGTGAGAAAACAGGTTGTCATGGTTTAGGGTTTAGGACATTATACTTTTGTGTTAGTACTATGTTTTATTTATCTATTTCTTTACAAACTTATGAGTCTTGTACATGTTAAATTTGGTTATGTCATAATGAACTTCTTATTATTTGTCAATTTCTAAAATGAATTGGTTAACTTCAATATAATTTGTTAATTTTTATCTCTTTAATAGTTTTATGATGATTGAAAGAAATCACTTTTTTAAAAATATTGTCTATAAATTGATTGAATGAATATATAGACTCATGGCCCCAGAAGTTTTTTAAAGAAAAAAATTAATACAAAGGGTAGTGTTGGAGGAAAACTAATGGAATCAATTTATTTTGAGTTCATTTATAATGAAAATATGATTATATATGAGTTCATTTTGGAGGAAAACCAAGTCATGCTATGGAAGGGTCAAACTCCAGCCTAATGAGTGGGACTCATACTTGCTTTAGCTCGGTGGCCACTTCTGCTTCAAAGTTACAAACATCAGAAGAATACCAATTTTACCCCTCACATAGATATTCTCATTTAGTTATTATTAGGCAAAAGATGTATTAATTATTTGGCAAATAAGATCAATTATGCTGCATGATGGAAGGGTCGCCATCTGATTTCTTACTTTTTTTCATTAACATAAAAAATGATTGCCGCTTTTTTTGTTACTTATTTCACATCTTTAAAATATTACCGCCATCACCCAATTAGTGGCTAATGAATCGGTTAGCCCACTAATTGTAACCGGGTTTAGATCAAGCCGCCCAATTAGTTGGTGACTGGCTTTTAGGTATCAAGCCCCAAGTGGTAATCATCGCCTCAATTTGGCACGCCACACCATGTCGAATGACGGAATAGCCACTAATTGGGTGACTATACCTATTCTTAAATATTTTTTTCTTAATACTTAATTACCTAATTCAGATTTTAATGATACTTAGTTTAAAAAAATTGCCTACCTTTTAGTTATCGTGCTAAGCCATATGCAAACACTAATGTTTGGTGTAGCTATTGTGATAGAAAAGGGCATATTTCATTTGATTGCTATGCACTTAAATTACAAAACACTAAGTTATCTTCTTATGTTTGGGTACCAAAAGGTACAAGCACTACATTAATCACACATGCTAGATATCTTACTTCAAATTTAGAATGTGGACACAAACAAGTTTGGGTTCCAAAAGTTAACATGTGATTTTCTTTTGTAGGAATGCCTTGAAAGCAAAATCAAAGAAGGCATGTGGTACTTGGACAGTGGATGTTCAAGACATATGACGGGAGATAAAGATAAATTCACAACTTTAGAATCAAGTGATGGAGGATTTGTTCCATATGGAGATAATGCAAAGGGAAAGATCATTGGCATTGGTTCTATTTATAAGAATTTTATCACTTTAGATAAAGTTTTTCTAGTAGAAGGATTAAAACATAATTTAATTTCTATAAGTCAATTATGTGATAAAGGTTTGAATGTAGTATTTCATACATCATATTTTATTACAAAAAATAATGAAAATGTTTTCTTAGTAGGACAAACACAGAAAACTATTTATGTCATTGATTTAGATAGCTTTCATGATGTTAATTTGAATTTACTTTATTTTAAAAGCACTCATGATGATATATGGTTATGAAATAAGAGACTATGTCATATTAGCATGCACACACTCAATAAAATTGCTAAACTTGATTTAGTAGTTGGATTGCCTAAATTAAATTTTTATTCAAACTATGTTTGTGATGCATGTATTCATCGTAAGTATTCTATAAGATCATTTAAAAGTAAAATTATTGTTTCTACTTCTAGACATCTAGAATTATTTCACATGGATTTGTTTGGTCAAATTAGCACCACTAGGTTAGGTGGTAAAAATTATGATTTTGTTATTGTTGATGATTTCTCTAGATATACTTGGGTTTTGTTTGTAACTTACAAGGATAATGTTCTTGGTTAGTTTATAAAGTTTTCTAAATATATTCAAAGAGAACAATACCTTTTGATTAATAGGGTTCAAATTGATCATGGTGTCAAATTTGAAAATAAATTATTTGAGGATTATTGTGATGAACATAAGATTAGACACAATTTTCTACACCTAGAACTCCCCAATAAAATGGAGTACTAGAAAGAAAAAAATAGAATATTAATTGAATTAAGTAGATCTATGCTTGATGAGTATAAATTGGCAAAATATTTTTGGGTAGAAGTAGTAAATACAGCATGTTATATGATGAAAAGGATCTATGTTAGACCAATTTTGAAGAAGACACCCTATGAATTATTTTTTGGAAAGAAGCCTAAGATTGAAAACTTTCTTGTATTTGAATGTAAATGCTTTATTTGGAATAATGGAAAAAAGCATCTAAGTAAGTTTGATTGCAAATCAAATGATGGTATTTTCTTAGGATACTCTCTTTCTAGTAAAGCTTATAGAGTTTTCAATAAGAGAAAAATGATTATAGAAGAATCAATACATGTTATTCTTGATGAAAATTTAATTGATCCCATTAGAAATGAAGTGATTGCTGAATAGATTGATAATCTTAAGAAAATATCTTTAGAAGATAATGTGGATGATTCATTATCTAAAGAATGGAAATACAATAAAAATCATCCAAAGGAACTAATTATAAGAGATACTTCAAAAGGAATTATGACCAGAAGACATAGTAGAAAGGTTGTAGATCATTCAACATTTTTATCTGAGGTTGAACCTAAAAATTTAAAAGAAGCATTAAAAGATAATTTTTGGAGTATTGCTATGGAAGCAGAGTTGAATCAATTTGTAGGAAATAATGTTTGAGAATTAGTCCCAAGACTGTAAGATCAAAATATCATTGGAACAAAATGGGTCTTTAGGAATAAGCTAGATGATTAAGGTTGTATTATTAGAAGCTAGGTTAGTTGCACAAGGGTACACACAAGTTTAAGGTATAGATTTTGAAGAATCTTTTGCACCCATAGCAAGACTAGAAGCTAATAGTTTACTCCTTCTTATGCTTATTTTAGATATTTTAAACTTTTTCAAATGGATGTCAAGAGTGCATTTTTGATTGGATTTATTGCCAAGATGTATTTGTAGAGAAACCACCTGGATTTGAGAGCCTTGATTGTCCAAATCATTTGTATAAATTAAAGAAAGCCCTTTATGGTTTAAAATAGGCTCCTCATGCTTAGTATGATAGGTTAAGTAACTTTTTGATAGATCATGGATTTAGAAAGGGTAGAGTATATATGACCTTATTCATTAAGAGCATAGATGATGATTTGATTATGATACAAGTGTATGTAGATTATATATTATTTGGAAGTACAAATAAATCTCTATGCCACAAGTTCTCATCTTTGATGTTTAAAGAGTTTGAAATGAATCTATGATGGAAGAAGTTATTTTTTATTAGGTCTTCAAGTGAAGAAATAAGAAAATGGCACATTCATCTATCAAACCAAGTACACAAATGAATTGCTTCAGAGGTTTGACATGAAAAGATTTAAATCTAGTAAAACTCCTATGAGCCCATCTACAAAATTGGATTTAGATGAATTAGGAATATCTGCTGATCAAAAACTTTATAGAGTATGATAGGTTCACTTTTATACCTTGTCGCTAGTAGGCTCGATATTTTGTTTGTTGTTTGTTTGTGTGCTCATTTTAGACCAACCAAAAGAATCTCATTTAATAGAAGTCAACCGAAAGAATCTCACTTATATACCTTTCGATATTTGATAGGCACTACTAAGTTAGGTTTATAGTATCCTAAAAATTCTTTATCATGTGATTTTGTTGCTTATTCTGATACTGATTTTGCTAGATGACAAGTAGATAGAAAAACCACATCAGGCACATGTCAATTTTTGGGATCATCACTTGTGTCTTGGTTATCTATAAAATAAGATTATGTAGCTTTATCCACTACTGAGGATGAGTACATAGCTGCCCGCAGTTGTGTTGCTCAGGTACTTTGGTTAAAGAAATAATTAAAAGATTTTGGTATTAAGTAAGATCACATTCTAGTTCAGTGTGAGAATACTAGTGTTATTAGTTTAACCAAAATTCCTATCCAACACTCAGGAACCAAGCATATAGAAATTAGACATGATCATGTTTTGAAAGGTAATGTTAATATTAATTTCATTAGTACCAATTTACAAATTGCAGATATTTTTTACAAATTGAAGAACATTTCTGTAGATGCATGCTTGGAATGTTAGATCTTAATATTTAAAACTATATGTAGTTTGTTCTCTCTTTTTGATATTGTCAAAAGGGGAGAAGATGAAAATGTTGCTTAGTATTAAGTTTATTTCATGCATACATTTAGGAGGAGCAGCATTTTTCAACTCTTTTGCATAAATGTTTTTAAGAAGAGAGTTTTTTTTTTTAAAACTATGATGAAAGGTCAACCTTTATCAAAATCAATACCCAACATTAGTTTATCATCATCAAAAAGGGGGAGATTGTTGGCTTAATGAGCCTCATGTTCAATCCAATTAATTTAGATGATAATAAATGAATGCTTCGATGTTCTAATATATGTTTTATGCATTTCAAATAAATTAATTACTAATTACATATCCAATACATCTCACAATATGCTTGAAGAAATTGCAAGAATAGAATAATGAAAGATAGATCAAAATGGATAATGTGAAGCTCAAGATATAATATTTTAGGTTATATGCAATTATAACTATCTTAGAAATTCATATGAGTTCATTGGCATGAATTAATTTGCTTACAAATTAATATTTTATTTTTCCTTATTTGAAATAATGATAATGAGGTTAATTTATATAAATTTATATCTAATTAACATTCAATTATTTGTTTCAAACATAGCATTTGAATTATCAAAAATATAAATGATAGTAAATTATGACTATTAAGTGTAATTAGTTTATATACTTAATATAATTAAATATTTATTTTAATTTTAAGGTTATATGAAAGCTAACATATGTATGATTATATATAAATTATATCATAATATTTAAATATGATATTTCAAAATTATCAAAAATATGTATAATTTTGTATTTTAGCCAAAGTAATTTTATAATCAAGGAATTTATATCTGATTTTATCTCAAATGGATTTCTTGGATTTTTTTTCCTTTAATTAGATAGGTTACATGACCCACGTTTGATTATAATTAAATTTGTTATGACTTTTCAAACATTAGTTAATTTTAACATGAATGCGTGTTACATGCTTTGAATATATTAAGAGCCATATTTTATTATTTTTGACTTACCCATGTGAATAGTAGAATTTTGGAAGTTTGAATTTAATATTTAATTAATATAAGTTACATTTTTATTAAATATTAAATTATTATATGATAAAATGATGTTAGAATAATATATTTATTGAAATAATTAAAAATGACCTTCTTGCTTATAAATAGTCATCATTCTCTTCATGAAAGCATTCCTCATTCAAATTCAAAATCCCTCCAACAAATCTAAGAGAAAATTTCCTAGATTTCCCTTTCAAGTGTTCTCTAAATATTGCAAGATCAAATCCTTGGTTTGGAAGCTTCAACATCTTGAACTAAGTGAGCTTTCTCAAATTTATTGAGTTTTTTTCTTGATCTTAATCCATTTTTAGTTGTTCATACTATTTTCACCATCTATTTATTCTTTCCAATTTATATTTTTTGTTGGATTTGTCTTTAGACATCAAAGTCTAAGCTTTTCACATCAAAGTTTCTTCAATCTTTATTTTGTGAAAAACTCTTGTAGAAGTTTGTAGGATTTATTTCAACTTGTTGAAATTTTTATATTCTTACAAATTTCTTTTAGTTTCTTGAAATATTTTTTCATTAGTCTTATTTGAAAGATCATTTATTCTTAGATCTATTTTATAAGTGTATTTTAAGCATTTTAAATTAAATTATTATACTGAAATTATTTTCATATTTGCTAGATCTCTCTTTTTAATTAAAAGCTTACTAGTATACTTGGATCTAACATATACTAATTTTATTTAAGTATTTTATGATCATTTGCATTATCGAAAATCATCTTTTTGGTTAAAATAAAATAAATTATTCCTTGCTGAAATTTATTTTATTATGCAAAAGAATATTGTGAATTTATTTTGAATTCATTTTTATATTATTCTACAAATTATAATAACATAAACATCTTAGTAAGATTACTTTAAGATATTTATTTTATTATTTCTTATCAATATTAAGTGAGCATTTTATCTTGCCAAAATTTTAAGTTATAAAGTGATCATTTATAAGTTGTGAGATCACTTTTTGAATTGGATAGCTTGGTATAATTGGAGAGATTTATTTTATCAAAATTTATTATTTTATATTTTTCTTTTCATGCTATAAAATTTATATTGGGGTTGTACTCGCCCCTTTGTAGGAGAGTACATATTATTGTAGAGCTTGTAATCACCCCGTTATAGGAGAGTATTATTTGTAAGCTATTTTGGATTTAGTGGATTCCTAGCCAAGGGTGGCTAGGCGTGGACATAGGTCGATTTTAAGGTTTGGCTAAACCACGTAAAAATTATGTGCCTATTGTCTCTCTTTACTTTACTATACTTTTATTTTTGTTGCATTAAGAATTATTTCTTTTCATTATAAAATCTAATTTTTTTTTTTTACTAAAACTTAAAATTTAAGATTTAACATTTAAAATTTTTAATATCACCCAATTCACCCTCCCTCTGCTATATTCAGCTTTAGGGTTTATGGTTTAGGGTTAGTGTTTAGGGTTTAGAGTTTTAGTGTTTATGCTTTTAGGGTTTAAGATTTAGGGTTTAGGGTTTATGGTATTAGGTTAAAGGTTTAAGGTTTTTTTTAAATTAAGTAAACTAGTAGGTTTTGGTTTATTTAATTTATTTAGTTTATTTTTTATTTGTTTAAGTTTATTTTACTTTATATTTTTATTTAGGTTTATTTTTTATTTTTATTTAATTTATTTAATTTATTTTAGGTTTATTTATTTTTGTTTGGGTTTTTCTATTTTAGTTTACTTTTTAAGTTTAGGTTTAGGTTTAGGTTTTTTTTAGTTGTGTTTAATATTTATTTAATTTTTTAGGTTTAGGTTTTATTTTTTATTTTTAGGTTTAGGTTTAGGTTTTTATTTTATTTTATTTGGTTTAGGTTTTAGGTTTTGATTTTTAGCTTATTTTGAGGTTTTATTTTTAGTTTAGGTTTAGGTTTATTTTAGTTTTATTTTATTTATTTATTTATTTTAGGTTTAAGTTTAGTTTATTTTAGGATTAAGTTTAGTTTATTTATTTTAGTTTGTTTATTTTAGTTTAGTTTTTTATTTTGTTTATTTTATTTTTATATTAGGTTTAGTTTTTATTTTTAGTTTAGGGTTTGGGTTTTATTTTTTATTTATTTCTAGGTTTTACTTTTAGTTTTATTTTTTATGTTAAGATTTTTATATACATTTTATTTTATTTTATTTTATGTTTATTTTATTTTTATTTTACATTTAGTTTTAATTTTATTTATGTTTTTCATTCTTAGGTTTATTTTATTTTTTAGTTTAATTTAGTTTTTTATTTATTTTAATTTAGTTTATTTTCATTTTTTATTTTATTTTATTTTTAGGCTTAGGTTTATGTTTTAGTTTAGTTTTTCTTTTTTTATTTTATTTTATTTAGGTTTAGGTTTATTTATTTATTTTACATTTTAGGTTTTATTTACATTAAGTTTAGTTTCTTAAGTTTTTAGGGTTTAGGGTTTAGGGTTCATTTTAGGTTTTATTTGTTTTAGCTTTGTTTATTTTAGTTTAGGTTAAGGATTACTTTATTTTTATTTTAGGTTTAAGTTTTTTTTAGTTTAGGGTTTAGGTTTTATTTTTTATTTATTTTTATCTTATATTTTTAAGTTTACTTTTAGTTTTAGATTTTTATTTAGTTTTTATTTATTATATTTTTATTTTAGGTTTAGCATCTAATTTATTTATGTTTTATATTTTTTAATTTAGCTTAAGTTTTTATTTATTTTATTTTATTTTAGTTTTTATTTTTTATTTTATTTTTTAGGTTAAAGTTAGTTTTAGGTTTAAGTTCAGGTTTTATTTTATTATTTTATCTTAGTTTAAGTTTTTTAATTATTTTACTTTTAAGTTTTATTTAGTTTGGGTTTAGGTTTTTATAATTTTAGATGTTAGGGTTTAGGGTTTAGGTTTAGGATTAGGGTTAGTTGAGGGTTTAGGGTTTAGGTTTTGGGGTTTAGGGTTTAGTTAGGTTTTTAGGTTTAAAATTTAAGATTTTAGGGCTTAGGGTTTAGGGTTTAGGGTTTTTAGGGTTTATGGTTTAGGGTTTAGAGTTTAGGTTTTAGGTCTAAGGTTCAAGTTTTAGTTTGGGATTTAGGGTTTTTGATTATTTTTAATTGAGAATAAATTAAGACTCAACATTTCTTCTTTTCAATTTCATCAACCAAGCAACACACTATGTTTTCTATGACTGAAGCGATGACATAAATAAAAAAATGAGCACGCATAGAGCAAATAATAAACCCTAGATAACTAGAACCATCTCTACTATAATGACATAGTTCCGTAAGCAGTAGATCAAATTGGTTGTTCTTTAGTTTCTCCAGTTCTCATCAGAACCACCTCAACCTTTCGAATAATGGGATCCACCAACATGCCCTTGATTTCTCCCTCCGCCACCACCAGATTAGATTGGTCATTCTTCAATTTCTTTTGTTCTCATCAGAACCACCCCATCCTTTCGAATAACAAGATCCACCATCATATCCCTGATTTCTCCATCCGCCACCACAACAGTTGTAACCTCCGTTGCTCCTCCTGCCTCTATAACCACTATTGCTCATACCACCACCTTTATATCCTCCAGCATCTCCAGTTCCCCCACCACCACTATGATAACTGCCACCTCTACCTTCACCTCCATCACCAAATCTAGACTGAGCCTGGTTGACAGTGTTGTTCCTGCCGTCATGGTTCTTCACATTCTTAGGCTTTAGATTTAGGTTTAGGTTTATTAGGATTTAAGGTTTAGGCTTATTTTTTAATTTATTTAGTTACTTTTGGTTTAGATTTAGGGTTTGGGGTTTAGGGTTTTGGGTTTAGGGTGTAGGGTTTAAGGTTTAGGATTTTGGGTTTAGGGTTTGAGGTTTATACTTTTAGGATTTTGCTTTAGGATTAGGGTTTTGTGTTTTGGGTTTTAAGTTTTTAAGGGTTTTGGGTTTAAGGCTATAGGTTTAGGGTTTATGGTTTAGGTTTAATTTCTAGTTTTTGGGTTCAGGGATTAGGGTTTAGGGTTTTGAATTAAGGGTTTAGGGTTTATTTTTATTTTTAAAATTAAGTAAACCTATAAGTTTGAATTTATATAGTTTATTTAGTTTATTTTTTTATTTATTTTTGGTTATTTTATGTTTTATTTTTATTTAGGTCAATTTTCCATTTTTATTTAGTATTATTTTTATTTATTTTAGGTTTATTTATTATAGTTTTAATTTTTTATTTTAGTTTATTTTCTAGGTTTAGGTTTAGGTTTAGGTTAATTTTTTTGTTGAGTTTTATTTTTATTTTATTTTTATGTTTAGGTTTTGTTTTTTAATTTTAGGTTTAGGTTTAGGTTTTTATTTTATTTTTTTAGGTTTAGGTTTTGGATCTTTATTTTAGGTTTATTTTTACATTTAATTCTTTTAGTTTAGGCTTAAATTTATTTTAAGTTTATTTTATTTTATTTTATTTAGCTTAGGTTTAGGTTTAGGTTTAGGTTTAGGTTTAGTTTATTTTAGATTTAGGTTTAGGTTTAGGTTTAAGTTTAGGTTTTATTTATTTTAGTTTAGGTTTCATTTTTTTTATTTTGTTTAGTTTATTTTTATTTTAGGTTTAAGTTTTTTTAGCTTATAGTTTAGCTTTTTTTTTTTTTTTAGGTTTTATTTTTAGGTTTATTTTTTAGGTTTAGATTTTTATTTAGTTTTTATTATATTTTATTTTAATTTTATTTTATTTTTATCATACATTTAGTTTTTATTTTATTAAGCTTTTTTCTTCTTAGGTTTATTTTATTTTTTTAGTTTAGGTTTTTTTTATCTTAGTTTAGTTTAATTTTTTATTTTTTTATGTTTAAGTTTAGGTTTTAATTTAGGTTTTTATTTTATTCAAGTTTATTTTTTTATTTATTTTATTTTTAGGTTTTATTTAGTTTAGCTTTAGGTTTTTAAGTTTTTAGGGTTTGGGGTTTTAGAGTTTAGGGTTTAGTATTTTGGGTTTTAGGTTTAGTGTTTAGGCTTTAGGGTTTAGGGTTTTTAGGGTTTAGGGTTTAAAGTTTTGGGTTTAGGGTTAGCTTAGGGTTTAGGGTTAGTTTTATATTTTGGGTTTAGGGTTTATGCTTTAGGCTTTAAGGTTTAGTGTTTTTAGGGTTTAGGCTATATGGTTCAGAGTTAATTTAGGGTTTAGGATTTAAGGTTTTAAGGTTTAGGGTTTAGGGTTTAAGGAATAGGGTTAGTGTTAGGGTTTAGGGTTTACGGTTTACGATTTAAGTTTAGGGTTAATTTAGGGTTTAGGGTTTAGGGTTTACAGTTTAGGGTTGTGGTTTAGGATTTATGGTTTAGTGTTAGTTTTAAGCTTTATGGTTTAGGGTTTAGGGTTTAAATTTTAGGGTTTAAGGTTTTTGTAAAAAAAAATTAAGTAAACTGGTTGGTTTAAGTTTATTTAATTTCTTTTTCATTTATTTTAGTTTATTTTATTTTTTTTTTATTTTTATTTAAGTTTATTTTTTATTTATATTTAGTTTGGTTTATTTATTTTAGTTCTATTTATTTTGTTTAGGTTTTTATTTTTCTATATTTTAAGGTTTTGCTTAGGTTTATGTTCATTTTTTTAGTTTAGTTTTATTTTTAATTTATTTTTTTAGGTTTAGGTTTATGTTTTATTTTTTTAAGTTTAGGTTTTAAGTTTATTTTTAGGTTTTATTTTATATTTAGGTTTAGGTTTATTTTTAGTTTAGTGTTTAGGTTTTTTTATTTTAATTTAGTTTATTTTAGTTTTGGTTTAGCTTTATTTTACTTTGTTTATTTTATTTTTATTTTAGGTTTACTTATTATTTTTTATTTAGGATTTGGGTTTTATTTTTTATTTATTTTTAGGTTTGGGTTTTTATTTAGTTTTTATTTTATTTTATGTTTATTTTATTTTTATTTTACATTTAGTTTTTATTTTATATAGGTTTTTTATTTATAGGTTTATTTTATCTTTTAGTTTAGTTTTTATTTTTTATTTTATTTTATCTTAAGGTTTAGGTTTAGGTTTAGGTTTTGTTTAGTTTAGGTTTAGATTTTTCAATTTTTTGATTTTTAAGTTTTTAGGGTTTAGGGTTTAGGGTTTAGGCTTTAGGCTTTAGGCTTTAGGGTTTGGTGTTTAACTTCTAGGGTTTAATGTTTATGCTTTAAGCATTAGGGTTTAGATTTTTAGAGTTTAGGGTGTAGGGTTTTGTTTTTAATTTTTTAAATTAAGTAAACTTGTAGGTTTAAGCTTATTTAGTTTATTTTTTATTTATTATTGTTTATTTTAATTTTTATTTTTATTTTTATTTAGTTTAGTACATTTATCTTATGTTTATTTATTTTAATTAATTTTTTAGATATAGGTTTAGGTTTAGGTTTATTTTTAGTTTTGTTTTATTTTTACTTTATTTTTTAGGTTTAGGTTTTATTTTTTATTTTTAGGTCTAGGTTTAGGTTCTTTTTTTTTAAGATTAGGTTTTAGATTTTTATTTTATGTTTATTTTTAGGTATTATTTTTTTTTGTTAGGTTTAGGTTTATTTTTAATTAATCTTATTCTATTTAATTTAGGTTTTGGTTTAGGTTTAGTTTACTTTAGGTTTAGGTTTAGGTTTAATTTATTTTAGTTTAGGTTTAGGTTTATATGATTTTTATTTTAGGTTCAAGTTTTTAACATTTTAGGGTTTAGGGTTTAGGGTTTAAGATTTAGGTTGTTATTTTAGGTTTATTTTTTGGTTTCATTTTTTAGTTTAGGTTTAGGTTTACTTTTAGTTTATTTTATTTTATTTAGTTTAGGATTTTGGTTTTGTTTATTTTAGGCTTAGGCTTAGGTTTTATTTATTTAAATTTAGTTTATTTTAGCTTCAATTTAAGTTTATTTTATTTTTGTTTATTTTATTTTTATTTTAGGTTTAGTTTTTATTTTTAGTTAAGGGTTTGGGTTTTATTTTTTATTTATTTTAGCTTTTATTTTTAGGTTTAATTTTTAGGTTTAGGTTTTTAATTAGTTTTTATTTTATTTTATTTTAAGTCTATTTTATTTTATTTTACATTTAGTTTTTATTTTATTTAGGTTTTTTATTCTTAGGTTTATTTTATTTTTTAGTTTAGTTTAGGATATTATTTATTTTATTTTATTTTATTTTTATTTTTATTTTTTATTTTATTTTTAGGTTTAGGTTTAGGTTTTTATTTTATTTTATTTTATTTATGTTTAGGTTTTTGATTTATTTTATTTTTAGGTTTTATTTACTTTAACTTTAACTTTTCAGGTTTTTAGGGTTTAGTGTTTAGTGTTTAAGGTTTAGGGTTTAGGATTTAGGGTTTTAGGGTTTAGGTTTTTGTGGTTTAGGTTTTAGGGTTTAGGGTTAAGATTTAAGGTTCAAGGTTTAGGGTTCAGTGTTTAGGGTTTAGGGTTTAGGGTTTAGTGTTTAAGGTTTAGGATTTTATGAATTTGGGTTTTAGGTTTCAGGTTTAAGTTATGATTACAATTTAAGGTTTAGGGTTTAGGGTTTAGCGTTAGTTTAGTGTTTAGAGTTTTCTTAGGGTTTAGGGTTGTAGGTTTAGGGTTCAAGATTTTGGGTTAGTTTTAGGGTTTGGGATTAGGGTTTCAGATTTAAGATTTAGGGTTTAAGGTTTAAGTTTTATATTTTGGAGTTATTTTTAAATTAAATAAACTAATAGGTTTAGTTTTTTTTAGTTTATTTAATTTATTTTTTATTCATTTTAGTTTATTTTATTCTATATTTTTAGTTGGGTTTATTTATTTATTTTATTTTAATTATTTCAAGTTTATTTATTTTAGTTCATGTTTTTTATTTTAGTTTGTTTTTTAGGTTTAGGTTTACTTTTTTACTTATGTTCTATTTTTATTTTATTTTACAAGTTTAGGTTTTTAGGTTCTTAGGGTTTAAGGTTTAAGGTTTAGGGTTTAGTGTTTAGGGATTTAGGGTTTAAGGTTTTAGGGTTTAGGGTTTATGGTTAGGGTTTAGAGTTTATGGTTTAGGGTTTAGCATTTAGGGTTTAGGGTTTACGGTTTTAGGGTTTAAGGTTTATGGTTTAGGGTTTAGGGTTTTTAGTTTGGGGTTTAGGGTTTTAGGGTTTAAGGTTGTTGGTTTGTTTAGGGTTTAGGGTTAGTTTTAGGGCTTAAGGTCACGTGTTAGGGTTTATTTTATTTTATTTTTAACTTATTATATATATTTTTGTATTTTTAGGGTTTATAGTTTAGGGTTTATGGTTTAGGGTTTAGGGTTTAAGTTTTAGGGTTTAGGGTTTAAGGTTTAGGGTTTAGAGTTTAATGTTTAGGGTTTAGGGTTTAGAGTTTTTAGAATTTGGTATTTTGGGTTTAGGATTTAGGTTTTAGGTTTATGATTTAAGTTTTAATTTAGGGTTTAGGGTTTTTAGTTTTTTTTAATAGATAATAAATTTAGACTAAACATTTGTTCTTTTTTAATTTCATCAACCATGTAACACACCAAGTTTTCTAAGACACAAGTGATGACATAGATTAAAAATGAGCACGCATATTCACCAGGTACTCTAGATCCCCCACCTTTGGTCATCCAGCCTCCATAATAACCACTGCTCTGACTACCACCTCCATATCCACCAGTACCTGTAGATCCCCCACCACCACTGTGATAACCGCTGCATCCACCTTCGCCTCCACAGCCAGATCTAGATTGAGCCTAGTAGAAAGGTGATGTTCTTGCCCTCAAGGTTCTACCCATCTTAGGGTTTAGGGTTAATAGTTTTAAGGGTTTAGGTTTAGGTTTAGGGATTGGCATTTAGGGTTTAATGTTTAGGGTTAGGGTTTAAGGTTTAGGGTTTAGGGTTTAAGGTTTAGGGTTTTAGGGTTTATGCTTTTAGGGTTTAGAGTTGAGGGTTTAGGGTTTTTTAAGGTGTAAGGTTTATTATTTAGGGTTTAGGGTTCTAGGTTTAGGGTTTAGGGTTTAGGGTTTTGGGTTTAGGGTTTAGAATTTTGGGTTTAAGTTCTTTTTTTAAAAAAATTAAGTAAACTGGGGTTTAGGTTTATTTAGTATATTTAGTTTATTTCTTATTTATTTTAGATTACTTTATTTTTTATATTTATTTAGGTTTATTTTTCATTTTTATTTAATTTATTTTATGTATTTATAGTTTATTTATTTTAGTTTAGGTTTTTATTCTAGTTTATTTTATAAGTTTAGGTTTATTTTTTAGTTGAGTTTTATTTTAATTTTATTTTTTAGGTATATATTTTATTTTTTATTTTTTAGGTTTAGGTTAATATTTTTATTTTACTTTTTTAGGTTATGTTTCCTAGTTTTTATTTTAGGTACAATGTTTTTGTTTAGGTTTAGGTTTATTTTTAGTTTATTTTATTTTATTTAGTTTAGGTTTAGGTTTAAGTTTTATTTATTTAAGTTTAGTTTTTTTTTAGTTAGGGTTTAAGTTTATTTTATTTTATTTATTTTATTTTTCTCTTAGTTTAGTCTTTTTTTAGTTTAGGGTTTAGGTTTTATTTTTTATTCTTTTTCTAGGTTTTATTTTTAGGTTTATTTTTTAGGTTTAAGTTTTTATTTAGTTTTTATTTTATGTTTATTTATTTTTATTTTACGTTTAGTTTTATTTTGTTTACATTTTTATTCTTAGGTTTATTTTATTTTTAGTTTAGTTTAGGTTTTTATTTATTTTAATTTATTTTAATTTTATTTATTTTATTTTATTTTATTTTAAGTTTTAGTTTAGGTATTTATTTTATTTTATTTTATTTAGGTTTATATTTTTTTTAGGTTTTGTTTTCTTTAAGTTTTTAGGGTTTAGGGTTTAGTGTTTAGGGTTTAGGGTTTAGTTTTTAAAGTTTAGGGTTTGGGGTTTAGGGTTGTAGGTTGTAGGTTGTAGGTTTGGTTTAGTGTTTAGGGTTTTCTTATTTGTTTTTATTTTGGTTTAGGGTTTTAGGGCTTATTCTTTTAGGGTTTAGGGTTTAGGGTTTTAGGGTTTATTCTTTTAGGGTTTAACATTTAGGGTTAGGATTTAGGGTTTAGGGTTTAGCATTTTTTAGGGATTAGGGTTTAGGGTTGTAGGTTTTGGGTTTAGAGTTTTGGATTTAGGATTTAGGGCTTAAGGTTTTTTTTAATTTTGAAAATTGGTAGGTATAGGTTTATTTAGTATATTTCATTTATTTTTTATTTATTTTAGTTTACTTTATTTTTTATTTTATTTAGATTTATTTATTTTATTTAATTTAGATTATTTATTTTAGTATAGGTTATTTATTTTAGTTTATTTTTTAGGTTTAGTTTTAGGTTTAGGTTTATTTTTTAGTTGAGTTTTTTTTTTACTTTTATTTTTTTAGGTTTAGGTTTTATTTTTTATTTTTAGGTTTAAGTTTAGGTTTTATTTTACTTTTTTATGTTTAGGTTTAAAGTTTATTTTTTGGAATTATTTTTTAGTTTAGGTTTAGGTTTATTTTTAGTTTATTTTATTTTATTTAGTTAAGGTTTAGGATTAGGTTTGGCTTATTTTAGGTTTAGGTTTAGGTTTTAGTTATTTTAGTTTATTTTATTTTGTTTAGGTTTAGGATTATTTTATTTTGTTTATTTTATTTTTATTTTAGGTATAGTTTTTTTTAGTTTAGGGTTTAGGTTTTATTGTTTATTTACTTTTAGGTTTTTATTTTATTTTATTTTAGGTTTATTTAATTTTATTTTATGTTTATTTTTTATTTTATTAAGGTTTTTTATTCTTAAGTTTATTTTATTTTTTAGTTTGTTTAGGTTTTTATTTTTTTTATTTTAGTTTATTTTTATTTTATTTTATTTTTTGGTTTAGGCTTATGTTTTAGTTTAGGTTTTTATTTTATTTTATTATTTATATTATTTAGATTTAGGTTTTATTTATTTTATTTTTATGTTTTATTTAGTTTAAGTTTAGGGTTTTAGGTTTTAGGTTTTTAGGATTTAGGTTTAGGGTTTAGTGTTAAGGGTTTAGGGTTGTAAGTTTTTGGGTTTAGGGTTTAGGGTTTAGGGTTGTAGGTTTTAGGGTTTAAGGTTTAGGGTTTAGAGTTTAGGGTTTAGGTTTTTTAGGGTTTAGGTTGTTTAAGGTTTAGGGTTTTAGTGATTTAGGGATTCAAGATTAGGGTTTAAGGTTTAGGGTTAGGGTTAGGGTTTATGGTTTAGGATTTAGGGTTTAGGGTTTAGGATTTAGTGTTTAGGATTTAGGGTTAGTTTAGGATTTAGGGTTTAGGACTTTTAGGGTTTAGGTTTTAGGTTTGTAGGTTTAGGGTTGTAGGGTTTAGGGTTAGTTTTAGGGTTTTTTTGGGGAAATTAGGAAAATTTTATTGCCATAAAGAAAAGGTACAAATTCCTTAAATGGGGTGAATCTCTAAGCTAATGCTCAAAGAGCTACAAAGGGTCCTAAGGAGATAAGCCCCCTAACTATTATGATAGTTAAGGAAAGCAAGCTAAGGAAAAAAGAAATAGAGATCCACAAAAAAATCCCATGAAATTAGAAGCAAACTTCCTCTGCTCCTTTTCAAACTAGGACAATCCAGTAGCATTAGTCTCCCAAACTGTACCAGAGATCTGCAACATGATTAAAGAGATGAGTACAGAAAATGAAATACTTAATCAAGCATAAAGAGTAAGACCAGATAGAAAAATAAGATAAAGAAAAGGCTCAGGCTCAATTATAGTCGTCTCAAGGAGCAGCACCATATGTAAGCATCCAAACATCAATTGTTTAGGTTTATTTTTGGGTAGGATGATGCAAAGCAAATTTTTTAGGTTTAGGGTAAATTTTCTTTGCGTCATCCTACTTTGGAGAATATTAGATCATTTTTCCATAGCTTGAAACTCTTTGGTATCTTTTTTATCGAATAGATTGATTCCCTTCATGTCTTGATTCAACTTTCAAATGACTTAGATTATTTCGAGTTTTCTCTCGATGCTCGTATTTTGTTTTCAATTGTCATATGTGATTGTTATAATGGAAGCCCCATTTCAATATTGAGGAATATCTTATTGTTCTAGTTTGGATCTCTGTTCCCAATTTGCATGTCCATTTCATTAATCATGAGTTTCTTTTTATTGTGGGTGTGCTATTCGGTCATCCACCTCAAGTTGATATGGCAACTGCTTCTAATACCCGACCATTTGTTGGTCAAATTCTAGTCAAGTTGGATATAATTAAAACATTTCCAAAGGAAATTTGGCTAGGATCAGTGAAATATGGATATTTGCAAAAATTGGATTTTGAGAATTTTCTTATTTTTGGTTCCCATTGCAAAATTCATGGTCATGGAGTTTCGAATTGCTTTGTGGTTCACCCTCACCTTAAGAAACCCAAACCCATTCAAAATAACTCAGATCCCACTCTTAAGGCACCCTTGGTTAAACCACAGAAAGTTGTTCCAATGGATAACTCTTTACCTAAAGCCGAGGGTCATTGCCTTGATCCTCCCACTGCTCCTTTGGACAATGCTGCGGTTCTTAAGCTTGATCAGCTTTTGGATGTCAATCATGGTAATAAGGATGCATTATTTTGTAATGGGCCTATACATTTGAATCCCATTGATATTGGTAATAATATGGACAATAATATGTTTTCAAAACTTATGGATGATGATTTTATCTCAAATGATTCCATTCCTACTTCTTTGCCACCTTTAATTAAAGAAAATGTTATCCTTGATGAGGGCTTGAATGGTGAGCAAACTAAGGATATAGTTTCTAATCGTAATTTTGCACCTGTGCTTTAAATGGTTCTAATCCTTCTCCTATTTCTTCATCTAATTTTGAACTGATTTCTAACCAAATACTTCAACATAATAATGATTTGGAAGAAGGTGAAGTAGCATGCAATGATGGTTTAAATGTGTAACCTTATTCCAAACATACCCCTGAACAATCTCTATCGAAAGGTGATGTTGTAGATATGACTAATTAATTACAAATGATTTTTAGAAAGAAAAATAAAACTCTTAAAACTAAATTTCCTAACTTTGCCAGGGTTACTAGATCTAGATATTCTGCCCAAAAATAAATGCTTTCTTTCTTAATTTTGAATGTGATAGGGATTGGTACCCGATAATGTTAGAAATATAATTAGAAATTTAGTTCATTCTCATAAAATTTCCTTTTTTGCTATTTATGAACCTTTTATTCTTCCTTATAACTTTTCTTTTATTGCTAGAATGATTGGTTTTTCTAATTTTTTTGCTAACCTGAGCAAAAAAAATTTGGATTTTTTAGAATAGTCCTTATGTTCTGTAGGTTTTGGATGATTTATCCCATGTTGTGAATGATAAGATTACTTATGATAATTGGCGTTGTTTTGGCTCATTTGTTTATGCTTCTTATAATAGAAATGGTAGACGGCTTCTTTGGAAGGATCTTATTAGTTTTTCTTCTTCTATTGATGCTCCTTGGTTTGTGGGTGGGGACTTTAATACTATCTCTTCTTCCTCTAAATGGGAGGGTGGTAATGCTTTGAACTTATTTTCTATGGAAGATTTTAATAACATGATCCTTGATTGTCATCTTATTCATAATGGCTTTAGTGGATCTCAATTTACTTGAAATAATTATAGACTCTGGCAAAAGCTAGATTGGGTTCCTTTTAATCATTTATGGATTAATATTCTCCCTATTACTTCTATGGAGCACTTAAGCAGAACCCTTTAAGACCATTCTCCCTTACTTATCACTATAAATATTATTGCTAGTAAATCCTCCTCGCCTATCCCTTTTCACTTCCAAAATATGTGGCTCATGGATGATAATTTTTTGGATGTTGTTGCTACTAATTGGGGTGAACGTCTTAATCCTGATGATTATATTTTTGGGATGAGGAGATTGTGGTTCAAATTAAAAAGGCTTAAACAATGCCTTACTTGGTGGAATTAACATTATTTCAAGAACCTTTTTGTCAATATCAAAGATATGGAGAATGAGGTTATAGTTTTGGAAGACGTTGTTGTTAATGATCCTTCTATTCATTTGTTGGCTCATGCTAAAGATAGGTTAACATGTTTTTTAGATATGGAGGAGACCTATTAGCAGCAAAAAGCTTTTATAAAATGGATCTATAATGTTGATCATAATACTAAATATTTTCATGCCATTGTTAAAAAGAAAGAGGCTATAAATCACATTCACAAAATGAAAATTAATGATGGAGTTTGGTGTTTAGATAAAAAGGAGCATTTTGATTCTACTATTTCTTTTTATAAAGAGATTATGAATAAAAATGTTGCTTATGATGATATTTCTTGACCTAAAATTATTCCTAATGTTATTTCTGATGATGATAACATTATGCTTTCTTCCTTACCTTCTAAGTATGAAATTGTTGATACTTTGTAGAGTATGAATAATGACTCTGTGGCTAGTCCTGATTGTTATACTACCTTTTTTTTTCCAAAAATGTTGGATTATTATTATAGAGGACTTAGCTAAAGCTATCCTTGATTTCATTAAGAGTAGTATCCTTCCTAAATATTTTGCTAGCACCTCCATTATTTTAATTCCTAAAAAAAGACAATCCTGAAGTTTGGAGTGATTTTAGGCCGATTAGCCTTTAATCTTTTTTTTAATAAACTTATTTCTAAAATTTTAGCTAAAGCTTGACTATCTTGCTTTCTAAAATTATCTCCCCCAATCAAACCGATTTTGTTAAAGGGAGATCCATTTTGATAATGTTCTTTTAGACCAAGAGATGATCCATGACTTAAATGTCAATGTTCATGATTGAAACTTATTTTTTAAGCTTAACATTTCAAAAGCTTATGATAATATTGGTTGGGTTTTCCAATATAAAATTTTGGCTTTATTTGGATTCTCTAACCAATTAATTGCTTTAATTAAGAATGGATTGAGAATTCTTAGTTTTCTTTGCTCCTCAATGGTGAAGTGCTTCGTTTCTTCTGTTCTTCTCATGGGCTAAGGCAAGGGGACCCTCTCTCTCCTACCCTTTTTGTTATTGCTATGGAATATCTTTCTAGAAGTATTTAGTAGGTGTTTAGTAGAACGCCTAACATGTACTATAGAATTATTGGTGGGTTTCCCATTTCTCACCTTATTTTTGTTGAAGATTGCATTATATTTTACAATGCCTCTACTCTTTATATTAAAAAATTATGTAAGTTCTTAACTATTTTTGGTAAGGAGAATGGCTTGAATATTAATCTTATAAAAGTTATTTTATTACTAGCTCTTCTATTTCCTTATCTAAGATCAATGCTATAAAAATATTACAAGTTTTTCGCATCAAATTCTCCCTATCAAGTATCTGGGGACTCCCTTATAGAGGGGAACAAAAAGATCTTATTTATTTGATGAAGTTATTCAAAAAATAAATAAGAAAACCTCCTCTTGGGAGTTCCATTTACTTTTCTTTGAAGCTAGAATTATCTTGATCAAAAGTACCATTCACTCTCTGCCTCTGTATCTATTGTTTACTATTGTTCCTACACATTCTATTATTAAAAAGATCAATAGACTCTTTAATAAATTTTTTTAGGGATCTAACTTTTCTATCAAAATATTACATTGGGCTAGTTAGTACAATTGTTGTGGTCCTATTAATGAAGCTGGTTTGGGTTGCAAAACTTTAGAGGATTCTATTAACTATTTTTCCTATAAAATGTGATGGAATATTAGAAATAAACATTATTATTGGTCAAAGTTTATGCATGCTAAATATTGTCAAGTCAAACATCCCCTCATTTTTGCTTTCAAATTTGCTTGTATGGAGAAGACTTTATAGTATCAAATGGAATGCTAAGAACTTAATTTCTTGGGGTGTCAATTTTAGTTCCTCTTTCTTTTGGCAAGATAATTTGCTGGGGCAGGGCTCTATTGATTCCCTGCTCAATACTCATTCCATTGTGATGCATAAGATTTAATTAGTTAATTACTCATAATAAGTGGGATGTGTCTCAATTGAATATGCGTTTCCCTAATATGATCGTTGAAAAAATCATTAAAATTTATCCTTTCACTAATGAACTTGACAAAATTCTCTTTAATAATTCTTATTCTGGAGATTTTGTTTTTAAGGATGTTTGGCATTTCATCATATTTAAATATAAAGAGTCCTTATTTTTACTAAAATCTAGAATATTAGTGTCTCTACTTCGTTCTCAGTTTTAACTTGGAGCATTCTAAAGTATTATATCTCTATGGATGATACTCTTCTGAAAAAAGGTTTCCATCTCCCATCTAAATGTCAATGTTTTTATCACATTGAAAGTGTGGATCATGTTTTTGTGAATGGCCCTATTGTTGCTAAAATGTGGAATTGGTATGATAATATTTTTAATACTTTCCATTTTAATGGTTCATTTTCTATTATGCAACTTCTTGAAGCATGTTTCTATCATACTTCTAAGGCCCATGTTAAAATTATTTTTGCCATTACTATTCTTTGGTATATTTGGATGGATAGAAATGATGCTAAGCAATGTAATATGTCTATGAATTATCATCATATTATTGCTAGAGCCAAATATAAAATTTTTTCTCTTTTCAGAGCTAATCTTCTTACTCACTCTAGTTTTAAAAGGTGCAAGTCTATGGCGTTGAATTTTGGGATTATCCTTCCCCCAGGTAATGGCTCTCCTACCCAAAAAATTGTATACTAAATTAAACCTAATGTTCGCTACATTAAGGTTAACACTGATGGCTCGATTTCTAATGGTTATTATGGCTATGGTGGGATTTTGAGAGATCATAGTGGCAAGGTTATCTCTACTTTTATTGCCCCTTTAGAGCCTTGTTATGTGTTTTTTGTTGAGCTCAGAGGCTTTCATCATGGCATTTCCATTTGTTTACAACAAGGTTTTCATAAGATCTTGTTTGAAGTTGATGCTCTCCTTCTTTTAGAATTACTCATATCTTATGCTCATGGTAATAATGAAGTGTATTATTTACTTAATCATATTAGGAGGCTTCTTGCTAACCTAGATTTTCAAATTTCTCATATTTATAGAGAAGCCAACTCTTGTGCTGACTTTCTTGCCAATTTAGGGGCCAAGTCTTCTTCTTTGCAAATGTTTTCTAATGATGACATCCCTTTCCTTTTAAGGGGTCTTATGAATCTTGATAAAATTGGTTTCCCTTATGTTAGAAGCTTTTAGCCATTTTTTCCTCCTACGGGGCTTTGGCTTTCCCCTTGTTATTATTTTTGAATATTTCTAGTTTTCTCTTTTGCTGGTTTGGTCTTGATTTTTTTCTTCTCATAAACCTACTTTTATTTTCTACTTTGGTTTCTTCCCATTCTTTGGATGGGTTGGCGTTGTCTTTCCATTTATTGGATTTTTGCTGTTATATTTATTTTCTGGTTTGTTTTCCCTCCCAACATATAAAGGTGTTTACAGCAGGTGGAGGCTGTTGAGTTTTGCTTGTCTTCTAGTTGGTGTGGTTGTCTTTATTGGTTGGATCTCTCTGTAGCTATTTTTATTTACTATGGATTTTATGGTTGGCTATTTACTAGTGTTTCTTGGCTGTGGGCTTTTTTCTCTTTCTGGGTGTTGCTTTTGCTATTTTATTACTTTCTTGTTGTGGCTGGCTGATCTGTCACCTTATTTTTTGCTGATCAGGATGGTTTTTCTGGTTGTTTTTAGTTATCCTTTCTCTCTTGGTTTTGCTCCTACTATTAAGAGGAGTTGTGTGACCATGGAGGGCACTTTTTTTCTTGGTTGTATCTTGGAGAACTATTTTCCTATGGCTATCTATCTTTTCTTTAGTATTGTTCTGAATGAGTGTAAGGTTGGATGCTTCTAGATTGTTATATCTTGAATATTGGGTGTGCCTTTTGCAACATTGAGGTTCTATTTTTAATTTATGTTATGAACTGGAAGGTTGCAAACTACTAGTTGGATGTTTTTGGACTTAGCTAATGATGACTCTGTTGGGGATCTTGTTTGCGACTGTCTCTAGTTGTTGGGTTATTTGTGATCCTAAAGGGCTCTTACTTTTTCTATTTTTGGTTATTGTATTTAGCTGTGTAAATAGATTCTCTTATCCTCGGATTTGCATTGGTGGTTGTTGTCTACGGCTTTCCCTTGGGATTTTTTCAATGTTTGTGACTCGATGACTCTTTCAATCTTTCATCTTGATGGTTCTAAGTCTATTGATTTGAATCCTTGGCAGTCTTGGTGGCTTGCAGGGTGGACTACCTTGCTGGCTACTTAGATTGGGTGCTCTAGCTGGCTAGTTTGGTCAAAAGAGTATTTACTTTATGATTTTTTTGAGTCTATGTTTGGAACCAGCTACTTTCTTTCCCATTCTTCTCTGCTAGTTTCTACCTACTGGGATTTTCATTTCTGGACTGTGGCTGAACCTCTTCCCTTTCTTATTTTGATGGTTTCCTTGGTTCCTAACATTCTTGATGTTAGTCTTACTGTTCCTCTGGATAGTATTGTTTTTGGTTCCTTACATGTTCATTTAGTGAATTACCTTATCAACTATTGTCCTCATTTTGCCTTTATTTAGTCTATGTTTAGTCCTTTTTCCCACATTGTGAGGTTTGCTCCTAGCAACTATGTTAGCAATTCTTGGTGGTGGCTTTGGTGGTGCTCCCTCTGGTCTAATGATTTCTTGATAGGTTACCTCCTTATCTACTTTGCTGAGTTTAATATATCTGACTGTTGGGTGTTTTGTGGTTATATTTGTTGTTTGAAGTTTTACACAAGTTTGTGCGATGATCGTCATTGAATAAGGTGCTACAAGAGGTATGCTGGCAATGATGGCTTTGATGTTTCCCACTCCTTCTTTTGGTAGGTAGTATTATATGTAATTGTAACCCTTCACTTGAAGTTTGGATGTTTACATATGGTGCTGCTCCTTAAGATGATTATAACTACGCCTGAGCCTTTTCTTCATCTTTTTACTTCTTTCTACTCTTATATTTTATGCTTAATTAACTATTTCATTATCTGTACTCATCCTTTTACAAGCTTGTTGTAGATCTCGTCTGAGTTCGAGACTTTGTTGTTGGGATGCTAGTTTCAAATCGAGAAGTTCTTTTCTTGATTATTTTTGGTGGATCTCTATTTCTTTTTTTATTAGCTTACTTTCATTATCTATTGTATTAGCTAGGGGACTTATCTCCTTAGGACTTTTTGTAGCTCTTTGAGCATTAGCTTAGAGATTTGCCCCCTCTAAGTACTTTGTACCTTTTCTTTGTGGCAATAAAATTTCTCTAATTTTCCAAAAAAAATAATCCTAAACCATAAATCTTAAAAATGCTAAAACCCTCAACCCTAAAGTAAAACCTGAACCCTAGATCTAAAACTTAAACCCTCATCCCTAAACCCTAAATCGTAAAACCTAGACCCTAAACCCTAAACCCTAAAACCCTTAACCTTAAACTCTAAACCCTAAACCCTTAAACCTAAACCCTAAACACTAACCCTAAACCATAGCCTTAAACCCTAAATAAAATAAACCAAAAAATAAAATAAATTAAAGACTAAATAAAAACTTAAACAATAAACCTAAAAATAAATAACAAATAAAACTTAAACCTTAAACTAAAAAAAAAAACTAAATCTAAAATAAAAATAAAATAAACCTAAACCTAAACTAAAATAAATAAAACCTAAATTAAACCAAAAATAAACAAAACCTAAACCCTAAACTAAATAAAATAAAATATACTAAAAATAACCTTAACTTAAACTAAAATATAAAACCAAAAAAATAGAATTAAAATAAAAACCTAAAACCTAAACCTAAAAAATAAAATAAAACTAAAACTAAACTAAGAAAAAAAAATAAACCTAAATCTTAACCCAAACAAAATAAACTAAAAATACCTAAAATAAATTAAAATAAAAGATAAAAAATAAAATAAACTAAAATAAATAAAAAAATAAATAAAATAAACCTACTATGGTTTGCATATTTAATAAAACCCTATGCCTAAACCCTAAAAAACCCTAAACCTGCTAGTGGACCCTAAAACCCAAACCACAAACAAACCCTGAGCTGACTACTCTAGGCCCAACCACCCTAAACTATCCCTAAAGCTAAACCCTAAAATCAACCCACTAAACCTACTAGGCCCTGGACTCCTGGGCCCTCCCTCTACAGGCATAACCACATGCCTAAACCTAAAAACTCCTAAACCTCAACCCTACCCAGGCACTAAACTCTAAACCCTACCAGATCCCTACCACCTTAATCCCAAACACTAACACTAAATCCTAAGTAAAATAAACCAAATTTTTTTTTAAAAAAACTAAATAATAACCTAAACCTAAATAATAAACCTAAAACTAAATAAAAAATAAAACTTAAACCGTAAACTAAAAAAACTAAACCTTAAATAAAAATAAAATAAACCTAAACCTAAACTAAAATAAACTAAACTAAAATAAAAATTTAAACCTAAACCTAAAATAAATAAAACGTAAACCCTTAATTACATAAAATAAAACAAATTAAACCCTAAAACCGTAAAAACCTAAACCTAAACTAAATAAAACTTAAAAATAAAATAAATATAAGAATCTAAACCTAAATAAAATAAGAAAATAAAATAAAATAAAAACCTAAACTAAATCCTAAACCTAAACCTAAAAATAAAGATAAAATAAAATAAAAACTAAAAACTAAAATGAAATAAAATAAATAAACTAAACTAAAACGTAAAATAAACCTAAAAATAAAAAAACCTAAATAAAATAAAACCTAAATGTAAAATAAAAATAAAATAAACCTAAAGTAAAATAAAATAAAAACTAAATAAAAACCTAAACCTAAAAAAAATATTCCCAAAAATAAAACCTAAAAATAAATAAAAAAAATAAAACTTAAACCGTGAACTAAAAAAAACCCTAAACCTAAAATAAACAAAATAAAATAAACATAAACCTAAACTAAAATAAGCTAAACAAAAAATAAATAAAGCATAAACCTAAACCTAAAATAAACTTAACCTAAACCCTAAACTAAAATAAAATAAAATAAACTAAAAATATACCTAAACCTAAATTAAAAAATTAAGCCTAAAAGTAAACCACAAATAAAAACCTAAAACATAAACCTAAAAAATAAAATAAAAACCTAAACCTAAAACTTAAAAAAACCTAAACTTAAAAAATAAAATAAAAATAAAATAAAAATAAAACTAAACTAAAAAATAAACCTAAACCTAAACTTAAACCAAAAAAATAAACTAAAATAAAAAATCCAAACTAAATTAAACAGACCTAAAATAAATAAACTAAACTAAATAAAAAAACAAACTAAATAAATAAAAAAAATAAACTAATAAACCTAAACCTAATGGTTTGCTTTGTTTTAAAACCCCAAACCATAAACCCAGTATCCTAAACCCTAAACCCTAAATCCTAAACCTAACCCTAAACCCTGAGCCTAAACTGCTACACCTGACCCTAAACCCACTAAACCCTAAAATGGATACTGGCCACTTACCTAAACTAACCCAAAACCCTAAACCGTAAACCCTAAATCCTATACACTAAAACTTAAACCTTAAACCCTAAACCCTAAACCCTAAACCTTAAACCCAAAAAAGAACCCTAAACCCCAAACCCTAAAAGGCTAAAAATCTAAACCTAAACTAAATAAAACCTAAAAATAAAATAAATGAAAAAACCTAAACCAAAATAAAATAGAAAAACTAAATAAAATAAAAAAAATAAACTAAAATCTAAACCTAAACATAAACATAAATCTAAACCTTAAAAAGAAAAGAAAATAAAAATTAAACTAAAATAAAATGAATGAAACCTAGACTAAACTAAAAAATAATAAACTTAAACAAATTAAAAACTAAACCTAAAATAAAATAAAATAAAAACTAAATAAAAACCTAAATCCAAAAAGTAAACCTATAAATAAAATGTAGAAATAAATAAATAATAAAACAGATACCCTAAACTAAAAAAAATCTAAACCTAAAAAAAAAATAAAATAAACCTAAACATAAAATAAATAAAATATAATAAACTAAAAATAAACCTAACCTAAACTAAAATATAAAACCTAAAAATAAACCCTAAATAGAAACCTAAAACCTAAACCTAAAAAAATAAAATAAAATTCTAAACTTAAACTTAAAAATAAAAAATAAAACCTAAACCTAAAAAATAAACATAAACCTAAACCTAAACCTAAAAAATAACTAAATTAAAAAAATCTAAACTAACATAAATAAACCTAAAATAAATAAACTAAATTAAATAAAAATAAAAAAGTAAACATAAATAAAAATAAAAAATAAAACAAACTAAATAAATAAAAATAAACTAAATAAACAAAAACCTTGGTTTACATAATTTGAAAAAAAACCCTAAACCCTAAACCTAAACCTAAACCTAAACCTAAATAAATAAAATCAAAACCTAAACATAAAACTAGAAAAATAATACCTTAACCTAAAAAGTAAAATAAAAATAAAACTAAACTAAAAAATAAACATAAACCTAAAGCTAAACCAAAAAAATAAACTAAAATAAAAAACCAAAACTAAATTAAACAAACCAAAAATAAATAAACTAAACTAAATAAAATTAAAAATGGACCTAAATAAAAATAAAAAATAAAATAAACTAAAATAAATAAAAAAAACAAAAAATAAATAAATAATAAACAAAATAAACCTAAACCTTCCAGTTTACTTAATCAAAAAAAACCCCGAAACATTAAACCTTAAATCCTAAACCCTAAAAACCCTACTAACCTTTCTAAAAAACCCTACAACCACCCTAAACCTACCAAACCTAAACTCTAAACCTCTTAAACCCTACCTAACCATAAACCTAAACCCTAAACTAACCCAGGCCTAAAAAAGGCTAAACCCTAAACCTCCACCCTAAACCTTAAACCCAAAAGAACCCTACCCTAAACCCTAATCCAAGGGCTAAAATCTAAAACTAAAACTAAACAAAACTGAAAACTAAACCAAAATTAAATAAAAAAATAAAATAAAATAAAATCATGAACTAAAACCTAAACCTAAAACTAAACCTAAAAAGAAAATAAAATAAAAAACATAAAAAATTAACTAAAATAAAATTAATAAAAACCTAAACTAAACTAAAAAATTAAAAAGCAAAAAAAAATAAAAACTAAAACTAAAATTAAAATAAAATAAAACAAAAATAAAATCAAATCAAATAACATAAAAACCTAAAAGTAAAACCTAAAAATAAATTAAAAAAAAATCTAAAACCTAAATTAAAAAAATGTATTCCTAAAATTAAAATAAAATAAACCTAAACCTAAACCAAAATAAAAAAAAACCTAATCCTAAGCCTAAAATAAACTAAACCTAAACCCAAACCTTAACTAAATAAAATAAATTAAACTAATAATAAATCTAAACTTAAACTAAAAAATAGTACCTAAAAAAAATCTAAAACGTAAACCTAAAAAATTAAAATAAAAACATAAACCTAACCGAAAAGTAAAAAATAAAACTTAAGCCAAAAACTAAAATAAAAATAAACGTAAACCTAAACATAAATCTAAACTTAAAAAATAAACTAAGAAAAAAATAAATTAAAATAACTAAGCATAAAATAAATAAACTAAATTAATTTAAAATAATAGTAAAATAAAAAAATAAAAAAATAAATAAACTAAATAAACATAAACCTACCTGTTTACTTCATTTAAAAAAATTAAAAATTAAAATAATTTAAAAAAAAACTATTCAAACTTTAAACCCTAAAACTAACCCTAAACCTTAAACTCTACACCCTAAACCCTAAAACCCTAAACTTTAAACCCTAAATCCTTAACACTAAAACCTAACGCTAAACTAACCCTAAACCATAAACCCTAAAATAAGCTTCCCTAAACCTTAAAATAAACACCCTAAAATGCTAAATCAGCGAAACCCTAAACCCTAAAACCCTACATCTCAAATCATAAAAACCTAAAAAATTTAAACCTAAACTAATTAAAACCTAACAATAAAATAATTAAATAAACCTAAACCTAAATAAAAAAATTAAATAAAATAAAAACCTAAAGTAAAACCTAAATATAAACCTGAAAATAAAATAAAATAAACTAATAAAAATAACTAAAATAAAATAATTAAAAACCTAAACCTAAACTAAAAAAATAAAATAAACCTAAGAATTATATACCTAAATAAAATAAAAGCTAAACATAAAATAAAAATAAAATAAACTTAAAATAAAATAAAATATAATCTAAATAAAAACCTAAACCTAAGAATTAAACCACATAATAAATAAAATAGAAAACCTATACCCTAAATTAAAAAAAAAAGAAAACCTAAACCTAAAATAACCATAAAAAACAAAATAAAATCAAACTAAATCTAAAAGAAACTAAACTAAAATAAATAAAACCAAAACCTAAACATAAAATAAACTAAACCTAAACCCTAAACTAAATAAAATATAATAAAATAAAAATAAATATAAACCTAAACCAAAAAATAAATCCTAAAAATAAACCTAAAATAAAAACTTAAAACCTAAACCTAAAAAATAAAATAAAAACCTATACCTAAACCATAAAAAATAAAATAAAATCCAAACCTAAAAAATAAAATGTACATTGCTTCGTTCAGTTACGTATTGCTTAAAAAAATAAACTCCCAAAACTTAAATGCTAAACTAAAATCCTAAACTAAAATAAATAAACTTAAAATAAATAAAATAAACTAAATCAAAATAATAAGTAAACATAAATAAAAATAAAAACTAAAATAAATAAACTAGATAAATAAAAGAAGAAATGTTGAATCTAAATTTATTATCTGTTAAAAAAAATGAAAAACCTTAAACCCTAAACTAAAACCTGAACCCTAAACCTAAAACCTAAACCCTAAACCCTACAAACCCTAAACCTTAAATCCTAAAACCCTAATCCTTAATTCCTCAACCTTAAAAGCTAAACCCTAAACACCAAACCCTAACCCCTAAACCTTAAACCCAAAAAAAATGATAAACTTTAAACCGTCAACCATAAAAAGCTAAAAACCTAAACTTAAACTAAATAAAGCCTAAAAATAAAATAAAAAAACAAATCTAAACCAAAATAAAATAAAAAAATAAAATAAAATATAAACATAAACTAAAACTTAAACCTAAACCTAAAATTAAACATAAACTTAAAAAGAAAATAAAATTTAAAAAAAAATAAAAACTAAACTAAAAATAAAATAAATAAAAACCTAAACTAAATTAAAAAAAATGAGAAACTTAAATAAAATAAAATCTAAACCTAAAATAAAAATAAAATCAACTTAAAATATAATAAAATAAAAAATAAATAAAAATTTAAACAAAAATAATAAACTTAATAATAAAACCTAAAATTAAATAAAAAATAAAACATAAACCCTAAACTAAAAGAAAAACCTAAACCTAAATTGGACTCTGCGTAATATGCCCACATTTTCTAAGTAGAGTTCCCTTTTTAAAATCACAAATAAATCAAACATACTTGAACACCATTTGACATACCCAAATTTGTCAAATGATAGTCCCACCTTTTTAAAATTGAAAATAATTTGAACTTTATTTATCATATTGAACTTTATTTAACATACCACATTTGTTAAGTAGAAGTTCTCTTTTTTTCAAAATAAAATGAAACAAACTTGAGCCCTACTTAATACAAGTTTGTTAAGGGTCTCATTTTCAAAAATCAAATCAAAATACATCAAACACATTGGGCATCACTTAGAATACCAAAATTTTCTAAGTAAGGATCCCATTTTCAAATCGAATTCAACCAATCAAACACATGACACACATCATCACAAACAACAAAAATGCATTCAAAATTATTTTCAAACATGCACTTGTATCTCATTTAGCATACATAAATTTGCTAAGTGAAGATTCCAAAATCAAATCCAAAACAAATTCAATTGACCATCCATTTAGCATACCCAAATTTGTTAAATGAGGGTTCAAAACATAAAATCAAATTCAATTGTGAGCTAATGCAAGCATCAATTAAGAGCCTCTCCAAAACATTTGAACCCCATTTAACATACCTAAATTTATTTAATGTGGGTTCAAAATTTAAATCAAATTCAAAGTCACTCCTCCTGTTGTGAAAATTTTCTAATATGGGAGTCACCTTTCAAATCTATTGGGAGAAATGAAAGAGGCAAGCATATAGAAATTCATCTTTTTAAGATGCCACATAGATCCACAGATGTACTTATTCAGGTGATCGAGTACATCATCAAAGAAATAGTGTACTATCTTGAAAGATAGAAGTCACTACCCTTTAATGGACCCAATCACCTCAATAAGGACTCCTAAGGATGATGGGTCTGCTAGAGATTCTTCCCCTACTTTAAATGAAAAAGTAAAGCATGGTTTATTTTAAGCCGGGTTCGTTAAGTTTCCTATAAGGGCAAGCTATCATAGTTAATTACATCCTAAGAAATGGGGATTCCTTAGGAAAACTCTCAATTAAGGTAAATGATTATCTTCAAAGATTTCAATAGGAAAGGATAATCAAACGATTGGTTCATTTTTGAAGATCAAATGGGACTGATCAAAGAAGGGGTGGGGGGTTATTATCGAAGCCAAAATGAAAGATAAGTAGGAGATGCTCATGATGTTATGAAACCTAACAAGCATCTTAAATTATCTTACGATTGGGCTTTACATTTTTGAAATTGATTTAGTTTGTTTGAGTTAAATTTTTCATTAGAAATTTAGGACTTATGATTCCTTAACACAAGATTAAGGAAATGCCTAAGAGGTGAGGAATTAAGCTTATGGCCCACAAAGAGAGAAGCAACCTCAGAACCTAAATCTAGGGAGCTTTGGTGAGGGCCAAAAGCACAACCTAAATCTAAGGAGAAAATGGGTATTTGCTTTGTCTCCACAAGAGAGGACAAAACACCCGAGAGCTTGGACTTACAATCGCCTAGGGGTGGATGCCAACTAACTCCTCCTATGATTTTAAATATATGTAGGCAAGTCTTTATGCTTATGCAAGATTGCTAGGCTATTATTTATTTAGAAAGAGACTAAGTCCTTAAACTCACTCCCTAAAGAGACTAGATCATGTAAAGGGAATGCTTCAAATGACCTAAATCTAATGCATTTCAAATTTTTTTTTGGACAATTATCTTGACATAGGCTAATAGGATTCATATGAGTAATGCATGAGAAAGAAGGTTATTGGCCAAAATTAGCGAGAAGGGAGGAGGTGAGTTTCCACCATGGCTCTCAAAGGTCAAGCCAAGTTTCTAGAAAAGGTGGAAGCCCTCTAATCAAGAGTGAAATAAGATGCATTTGTGCATGATATTAGAAAAGAAATGCTCATCCAGCTAAGGGGTTGCTAATTCTTTTATCTTGATTTTAAACCTAAGCTTTAGATGAGGCTATGAGTTATTTATTTTTAATTTGAGTTGTTAAGTTGGGTAAAAGATTTATTTTTCCCTAAAGAGCCTAATACACATCTAGGACATACATAAAAAGA
The DNA here is from genome assembly GCA_021442155.1 of Cymbidium sinense. NCBI lineage: Eukaryota > Viridiplantae > Streptophyta > Magnoliopsida > Asparagales > Orchidaceae > Cymbidium > Cymbidium sinense. The sequence continues at coordinate 229,881,367 of CM038214.1, read as the reverse complement.
AACTAGGAAAAGCATGCCACTTAATGCAAAAGCTAAATAAATCATCATCCAATTTATAATGCTAATCACAGAAAGAATAAAAGGTCATTGTGGTCAGGCACCACCGGACAAAACCCAAAATATCAAATGTGGGTAAAGCTTTACCCTTATACAACTCATTATAAATGAATTAAATTACAATTAAGCAAGGAATTTATTATTATGGGGTCTTCAAGCTTTATTTCTTCTTCCTTTTTTTATTCCTTCTTTTGGATGGTTGGAAGGTAGATGCTCCAAGGCTTCACATGGTGCATAAGATAGGATCTTATGACCAATGCTCATCCTAATCCCCATAATAATCATTCCACAACCCTAATTACACAAATTTACATGAAAAAGAAAAGTGGAAATCTAACTAACACCTGCAAAATAAAGGTTAGCTAAAATAAACCACAAAAATCCCAAGCATGTATATTGGACTTATCACCCCACACATGGGTGACTAAGTCCACCTGGCCTATGGATTATGCTTTTGGGTATAAAGCACCTACAAGTAAAAGCATTTATATTTTTATTTATGATAGCGCCCCATAAGCACAAACCCCTACAAAAAAGAATAGTTAGACTAAGAACATCCTACCAATCATGCTATGAGCATACATCCTAACATCTAGTCTAAAAGATACATCATAAAACAAAACAAACATCAAAACATGCACCGACCTAACCTAAAGCTAGAAGTAGTGACGTAGGCTAATATGTGTGCTTTGAAGGCTTGTGTGGTATGCTTAGCTATGGCTTTAAGTTCAAATTTTCTAAGTATGAAGAACATGTTCAACTTAGAGGAGGGATTCATTTGAGTTGTTTAATTATTTTGGATTGATTTTATTTCATGTTTTTATTTAGTTTAAGTGGATCCTACAATTAATTACTAAGTTATGAAGAAAGGGAAAGAGAAGAGAACTTCTCTTTCCTTCCCTAACCTAAGTAATTTCTAAAGTAGATTCACATTTTAGTTTTGTTTAAGTGAATGTTTTGATTAAATCTTTTAATTAATTCTAAGTTTAGAAGAATTCTAAGAAAATCTATTAAAAAAGAAAAGTATTATTAAATAGAATGAATCAAAATTCACATAACACAGATTACTTCATTTCTTTTCCAACATATATAATATGCATATGGATGGATCCTAAGAATATATACATACAAATGAAAGTATTTAACACATTTTATGATGCATGCTAAGTAATCCATTTAAGAAAATTTAGAAGTTGAATATGCATGATTTTTCTTAAGTAGAAATAGAATTTCTTATCCAAATTTTCACAAACACACATGAAAGTAAGAAAGACATAAGTGAGTACAATGCCATTGTTAACCAGAGGTGTAAGGTACAAGACCTACTTAGGGCTACTTAAAGCCTCACAACCTCGGGGTTGTCTAGACTAATATACCACTTTCCTTAAATACAAACATATGTATAAAAGAAATGAAATAGAAAAGGAGAAGGCAAAAGTTGTTTAATGGATTCATTTTTTTATGCAATTTATGTATGCCAGTATAGGTAACCTTTCTTAAGTGATAGCATAGGGATGAATAGGGTATGGAATTAAGTAAGTGTTTGGTTCTTTTCAAAAGAACCCTACATCTTACCAACTCCTATTCAAAACTATACCAACATAAGAAAGAAAGGAAACCTATGCTAAGCATGCCTTTATAATCTATCACATGCAAATTCATAATTATAATTTAAGTAGCATAATTTTAGATTTGGTATTTGATTTATGCATTTTGAAAATAATTTGGATTTAGTAGTGATAATAGCCATTCATATTTCTACTTTAGCCAGCACATGCAAACTTGACATAAAGTAAACAATTTCATTTTAAATTTGAATTTGAAAAGTATGAATGCATGAAACCACAAGACATACAAATATAAAATGTTGGGGAAAGATTCAAAGCAATGAAAGCATGTAAACAAGTTCACTTCACTTAAATCTTAAAGACATTCTTATAGAATAAAAAAATTTAAAATAAATTAAAGTGAACTCAAAGTGATTATTGTTTAGTTTGAAGTTTGATTTAGTTTTAAAAATGTGGGATGAGTTCTCTATTTTTAACCCATTCCCACATGTGTTTGACATTTTGTTTTAATTTTTAGATAATTAGATCCATTTTTATGCATTGATTAGGTTAAGGTATGAATTAAGTAACTTAATAAACCCTTACCTACACCACCTTAGAATAATTAACCAAATAATTATGAGCCAATGAGATGAAATAAAACTCATAAGAAATTTAAATTTTCAATGCACCTAATAAGAAAGAGGTGTAATGCAATTTGGCTCACAATTAAAAGTTAATTAAGCTAAGGGGTTTAGCTTAAGTAATTTCAAAACACTCTTTCACACATGTGAATTGGGTTTTGATTTTCTTAATTGAACAGGCTGTCACCAAGATTAATTTTTAATAGAATTAATTAAATAGATAATTTATGAACCTTTAATTACAAGGAGATTAAGGAGAGAAAAGGTGGTTTAGTGAATAGCTTAAGGGAAATGCCCCAAAAAATATTCCAAAAACCTCTTACTTACTAGATCTGACCTTAATCAACCCTAATCATGAGTTAAAATTACTAATTACACCATAATTATCCTTAATTACATAAGGAGGGTAATTAGGAAATTCATGTGTGATTCTTCTAATCAAGCCTTCAATAAATCCCAAGGAAATTAGGAGGTAGAAGTCATCCCCTAAAAGATGCCCAAGAAATTTGGGATTAATCAGAGACCTAATTAAAAAGTAATTAGAAAAATAAACTATCTAATAAAACCAAAATTAATAGAAAAGCATAATTCAAAACCCATTGAAATTAATTTTAAAATATTCTTGGTTTAATTATGTTTCCAAAGGATTTTATTTCAAATTTGTCTAAATTTTCTAGAGGGAGTTATGAATTTTAGAAGATCCTTACGTTAATTAGAGATTAATTAAGCATTTAGCTAATCCCCTAGCTCACGGTGCGACGCATGGTGGTGATGGTTAGTGCACTTTACACGCATCATGCCATGATAGAGTTAGTTAAGTAATCAAATCCTAGATGGAGATTGGCGACGCACGCAGTTTGATCCCTGTCGTCTGATCAAAGATCGGACGGTCAAGGATCTCCCCACCATTTTAAAACAAATAATAGATATCAAAATGTGCAGAACTATCTTAACCATCCATCTAAAATGCTGATGGATAGCTGAGATCTCCCAAGTTCTTCCCCTTGATCAACAGAGATCATCCATGATCAAAGGGAAGATCCAAGCTCGATCTAGCATGGATTCAAATCAAACTCAACCTACACCATCTAAAGCTAAAGAACGGCAAATCCAACACTCAAAAATTGATTGGGTGAAAATTTCTTTCACAAAGCTCCATGCCACATTGAGTTTAATTGGCAAAAAATCCCATACCTCACTGGAGGTGATCGCCGACTCTCGATTCCCTTGGAGAAGCTTCGTCTGGTTGAGACGAAGCCTTGCTGAAGTTTTGAGCACTTGAGGTTGAGTGGATCTTTCTATGGGTAACCTCTTCCTTAGCTTGAGCTTAGCTTTGATCCAATTCAATCCTTCCATATTATGGGAACTCCAAAGGAAGCTTGGGTGCACTCAACTTAGCTCCTTGATGAAGTATGCAAGACCAATTGGATGGAGATTTAGTGAAGAGGAAGTTAGCTCTTCAATGGACTTCCCTTATTTTCAAAGTCTAAAAATTGAGAAATGGCTTTTCAAATCCTCTCTAAGAATCTGAATACTCTCGTTTTGCTCGAAGTTTAGCTTCAATCGATAGAGGTGAAGTGAGAATTAAATTGAATTAGGGGGAGTATATCTCCCCTTGAAGGATCGGATGACCGACAATGCTCTTGCCATTTTGATACAATTGATCATAGGCAGTGGGTTGTTTGATTAGTTAAGGGTGTGCACATGGTCAGTTTGAGCCAAAGAGTAGATTTTCAACCTCCCATTTCTTGAATTTGAGTTTGAGTGGGAGTTTGGAATTTGCATTTTGACCCATAAGGTTAGGTTTGGTCTAGGGACTAATTGAGCTGACCCAAACCCATTGGGCTTGGTGCACCACTCTACCATAGGTCCTCTTCAGCTTTTAGGAAAGCCTCAGGTGAATGAGAAGTGGGTATGACCAAATTACCCATGGGTTAAGCCAAAATTTGTTCTATGTCCTAGGGTTAGAATGGTCATTTTGCTATTTTTTCACTTTGGGTATGTTGGGTAGGTGAAAAACTAGGTTTGGCCAAGTTTCATGAGATTTGGAATTCATTTGATATGGCTCATGTTGACCCATTTAGGTCAAAATGGGTCAACTTGGGTCAAGTAGACCAATAGGTCAAATTGGGTCAAACCAAGGGTTGGGTTAAGTTCATATGACCATTTGAAATGTTTTGGTGGCTTCAGTTTGATTCAATTTGGTATAGTTTTGAATTTGGCTCATATGACTTCATTTAGGTCAAATGGGTCAAGTAGACCTATTTGACCCATTTGACCTATTGAGGTAGGTCAAGGGTAGGTTTTGGTTTGGTTGACATATGGAGTGGATTGGTATCTTTGTTTCAATCAATTTTGGTTATGTTCAATTTGGCTCAACACAACCCTTTAGGTCATGTTGGGTCTAAGGTCAATTGGGCAAGGTCTAATTGGCCAATGGAGGCTTTGGTCAAGTTCCACAAGTGATTTGGAATGGACTTGAATTAGTTTGGATCAATTTGGTCAAGTTTTGAAACATTTTGACCATTTAGGTTAAAAATGGGTCAAGAGGCCAATTGGGCTAGGTTAGGCTCAAATGTTGGCTTGGTCAAGTTCAAACATAAGTCATGAGTGAACTTAGATCAATGGTTTAAATTAATTTGGCCTATGGTGGAATTTGGTTATGCTAGGTTTCATTTTGGGTTAAGTGTTGACTTGGTCAACCCTTAGGTTTGACTTGCTTTGACTCAATTTGATTGATTGATCATCACATGATGATTGTTGATCATGATGAGAGGGTTATATTAGTTTGGTTCAATCCAATTTGGTTAGGATCAAAATTTGGCTCATAATGGTACTTTAGGTCACTTTGGGTCAAGTGAGCCTAAGTGAGTCAAATGGCTTGGACAAAGCTTGATTTGAAGTTGGTTGATCTTGTAAATGAACTCATGATTGAAATATAAATCCATTAACAAGTGGTTTGAAGTCAAATGGTTTTTGATCCATTTGATAATTTCATATTCAAAGGAAGAATATGAAGGGTTTTAGGTTTGATTTTTTACTTGGGGTTTTGATTGAGTGATTGAAGTTTGTATTTATATGAGCTCATGATTGTAGGGTTGATTGAATCATGAGAGAAAATCAATAGTTTGGTTTGATTTGAAGTTGATTTGTCTAAGTTCAAGATTTTGACTTGAAAGGCTTAGATTGGATTTTGAGTTGATTTGGGTTTGATTTTTAGAATAAGTTTTGATTGTTTGAATTTATATTTCATTTATATATGTGAATATAAATGGATTATAAGAAAATTTCAAGGATTTGAAGTGGTTTAATCATGATTTGGGCTAAGTCCATTAAGAAGGATTTAAAGGACTTAGAAAAATTTGGAGTAGGGTTTTAAGTTTTTGAAGTTGGTTTGATTGATTGATATTTATATTTCATTTATATATGTGAATATAAATGATAATATAAATGAATTATGAGAAAATTCCATGACTTTGATATGGTTTGATCAAGATTTAGGCTAAGTTCATCAACGAAAAATTAATGACTTAAGGAGATTTCTAATTGGGAATTTAATTTTTACCTTTGTTTTGATTGATTTATATTTATATTCCATTTATATATGTGAATATAAATGAGAATATAAATGTGTTTTGAGAAAATCCCATGAGTTTGAATTGATTTGATCAATGTTTAGGCTATGTCCATTAATGGAAAATTAAGGGACTTAAGAAAATTTCATGAATTGATTTGGAGTTTTGAGTTTAGTTTGACTGATTTGAATTTATATTTCATTTATATATGTGAATATAAATTAGAATATAAATAGATTATGAGAAAATCTCAAAGATTTGATTTGATTTAGATCATCATTTTGGTTAAGTCCTTAAGAGAATATAAAGGACTTTAGCAAAATTTGGACTTAGTAAATTTTAATGAATTCGGATCATGGGTTTCAATCATGGATTTCTATCATATGGAGTTGATTTAAATTTGGAGAAAATCAATTAACATTGATTGGGAGTTTGACTTGAAAGAAGGAAAGTGAGGAATGGTTTAAGTTAAGGGTAAAAAATTTTCCTAACACCCCTAAGGCATGACCTATTCCTATGGCTAACTCTTCTAAGTCTCGAGGGATAGGTTTGAGTATCCACCTAATCACTAGATGTGTCTTATGACTAAGGAACTCTTAAAGTCTAAGAGGAATCTTATGTATATGATGGAGGGGTTGAGAGCTCATTCTAAAAATGAGGACAACACCTCCAAAAAAAAATAGAAATCTCTCCTATATTTGAACCCCATTTAGTTTACCTAAATTTGTTAAATGATGGTTCCAATTCAATAATTAAATCAAGTTAACAATTCAAGTAAACAACATTCAAGAGAATGTCTGATATGGTTCTCTTTCTAGCAATGCAGAGATTCCAGCCCTCTCGATCATCAGTAGAGAGGAGGTGGCAGGCAAGAAGCCACTTCTTCAATTTGACCTAAAGTTTGATTCTGAGTTTCCCTAACCAAAGGAGAAAGGCCATAAAATTTCCTTTTAAAGACAAGAATAAGATCAATAAGGATTTGTTAGTATGTCTTGCCCATTCTAGATAAGTATGACTCTAATGGTCTGAATCCTAATTCCCAAAAGAAGACAACTCCCAAAATGACTATTACAATAACAATCATAATCCATAAAATAGCAATACAGATGGACTTGATGTCTTTAAGGATTTCAACTTGGGTAGAGATACCCCAATTCTAAACTTTCATGTTGTCACTGTTGACAAAGAGTTAGAATCATCAAATCTAATAGAAGAAATTTTTGGCACCATAAAAGAGTAGGTAGACATCAATTCTACCTCTCTTTTGAAGATATCCTAGAAGCCATTTCATCAAGACCAAAGGAAAAAAAATCAGTCATTGTAAATAATAAAATTCTAAATCCTTCTTAAGATACACCTCATAATCCAAAATAAGGGCATCAAACTATTCTTAAGGTTAATCATAAGGTCCTAAACTATCTTGGAAGGTTGCCCACTAAGCTAAAATAATGAGTGCACCCTCACCTTCTCTAAGGAGATAGAGGAGTGTTTAAGTGGAACTTAACCAGATTCTTCCTCGCACAATTAGTGGCAAACTCCTCAAGTCATACTCGGCGTAGAATATCCTATGGAAAGAAAAGCCAAACAATCCACTCCAGAGAACATAATATAAACAAAGACTCAAAAAAAGGAGAGAAAAAATGAAACAAAAAAGAGAAAAGAAAGAAAAGAAAAATTAAAAAATGAATGAAAAAAGAGAAGAAGAGAAAGAAAAGAAGAAAAATAGAAAAGAGAAAAAGTAAAGCACCAATAATACACATTGATTTGGAATCCAAAGGATAAATCAGTTGTACGAGGTGTAAATTTAAAGAAAAGGAGAGAAAAAAAATAAGTGAAATAAATTTTGAGTCTACTTTTGACAAGTCTTTGGAGAAGATAATAGTAAAACAAAAAGTTCTAAAAGGATAATTCATGAATGCTATGACTAGAAACTTAGTAGTTATGCAAGCACATTGACTCCAACCCAATTCAACTATCTCATGATATTATTATAGGATTGGAATTGGAAGTTAAGAGTTTCTCCTAACCTCTAGAAATATATATATATATATATATATATATATATATATATATATATATATATGAGATATCAAATTTTCACTTCATCTCTCTTCAAGCTCGAAAGAGGATTCAATAGTTGTAGATAAACCATCAAATGAAGTAATAAAATTATCTTTTTCCTAGTCTACTTACTTAGCTTAAAGAATTTTCAAGACTTTCATGTAGAGGATACACTCCTAGATCTTAAGAAAAAAATTAGATCATCAACCAATCAGTTTTAAGAGATTAATGTTAGAACATTAAGGTAGTCCACCCACCCTCCCAACATCCATATATGATAAGTCAGAAATAAAATGCCAATAATTTGGCTAGGTTACTTTTGTAGTTTAAAGACTACTTTACCTAAGACCATAATGAAGTGCCCAATACATCTTTAAAGGTAGTAGTCTACAAACTCAAAAGTGAACCTATTGCTATTCCTACTTTGCAAACTTTTAATGTGAACATTTGCACCAAGAAAAAGATCAAAGTTTGAAGTCAACCTTATTGAAGAAGAAAGATGCTATCATGATTACCCAACATTATGCCCAATCAAAAGGAAGGACATTCAAATCTGCACATACGTCGATTATGAAGATTTCAGTTAGGCATGTCTTGAAGATGAATCCACAATACCTATTTCAAATTTGATACCAGACATAGCCTCTTTACATGCAGTCTTCGCATTCAAAGATGGGTCGAATGATGCCAGAAGATGAGAGGTCATTTGCACTTATAATTTCTATTGGAATTTATCGCTATCAGGTCATGCCTTTCTCTGGTCAACAGGGCTAAAGAAACAGGAAGACCATCTTTACGATCTAAGTAGTTGTCTTTGATTGGTTATCAAACTTCAGCCTGAAGTTGAATCCCCTAAAGTATACAATTAGGATGACTTTAGGGGAGTTTCTAAGGCAAGTAGTAAAGCATCATGGAATAATAAAGATTGATCTAAAAGACATTAACGTGATATTAGAGATGTAGCCTCGAGATTCTACTTAATAGAGAGAGACTTCATTAACGTTGAATATAGATGGTTTAAACTCTTTCAAAGTTAGTATATCTCAAACTTTTCAAATCAAGAATCTACTTCCAATCATTGAAAGGCCTACCTTGGTGCTTCAAAAGGATGGAAAGTAGTTTAATCCATTATAATAGGGGAGCGCATAATGCTTCCAACCAACGGGCTCTATTTAAAAAAAAATACTATAATCAAAATAATGTTTGAAAATAATTATCAACAGTTAAAATCCTATCTTTCCATTCATCAAATCCCTTCTTCATTGGAAGAATTATTTGCTTGTTTACAAATCCACTATGACGTGTTTAGGATAGGTGTACTAGTGTATCACCCTCACTCATTAGTGTTTAGACATGTTACACTACTAGTATGTCACCCCAATGGTACCTTGTTCAGGAGGATGTATGTTTGTTACGCTTTCCTTCATGACTTGACCACTGCACACTGATGAGCACCTTGTTAGCATGGTAGGCCTTACTATGTGGTCGGTAAGCTACCCTCATGTTGGCTCTAAGAGGATGTAAGTTAGCTACACCTTCTTCTTAAACTTGTCTTTAGGAACTAACTTGGTTGAATATATCTGACAAACAACCAAACACATCTTTATTCTCGTGCTACTTTGATGTGGGATAATGCCCCCTGTGACACTCACTCATTAGCTAATAAGTCGGGTTGACGTGGTACCCCGCTAGTGCATCACCCTAGTGGTTCCATGTTTAGGAGGATGTAAGTCTGCTACGCTTTCCTTCCTGACTTAACCATTGCACACCGATGAGTGCCTTGTTAGCATGGTAGGCCTTGTATAATGGTCGATAAGATACCTTCATGTTGGCTTCATTTAAGAGGATATAAGTATAATGTACACTTTCTTCTTGGACTAGCCATCGTAAACTGACTTGGTTGAGTAGAGGATTAGAGTTAAGTCCCCTAGCAAGGCCTTTCTTCCTAAGTACTGCATAGTCCTTCTTTGTGACTCCCTACTTAGTATTCACCCTTAGGTCGGGTTTGACTTATTGTGCCAACTATGGGTCACCCCAGCGGTTGTTCCTCACTTCAAAAGATGTAAGTCTGCTATGCTTTCTTCCTAAGTACATCCGTTGCACACCGACGGGAAGCTCTAGGTCGGATAGCACCTATCAAGCCAATGATAGACTATCTTGACAATTAATTACAGTTTAGGGAGATATATGTCTACATGCCTTCTTCCTAGACTGATTATCACACACTGACGGGTACCTTAGGTTGGTTGGTGTTCTCTATGCTGATAGCGACCTACCCAGTGGATACACCACTCATGTTAGATATAAGTCTGTTACACTTTATCCTTGAGTTGGCCACTGTACACCTACAGGATTTCTTATTTAGAGGGTCCAGGATAATGCCCCTAGTGGCACCTCCCCTGTGGGCACTCTATTTGGATCATATCCTTACCCCATTTAGACAATACCCAGGTTATTACTGGATTGGGTAGCCCCCTTTCCAAGTAACCTCTCCTGTGTTTGGAGATTTTATTGCTGGCAGATTCTCCCTTGTTCGAAATCAAAAATAGGTCCGTCAACATAGCCCCTTCTTTGTAGTCCTCCACACGTCCATGTCGGTTATATATATATATATATATATATATATATATATATATATATATATATATATATATATATATATATATATATATATATATATATATATATATATATATATATATATATATATATATATATATATATATATATATATAGGTTATGGATTTAGAATTAATGCCCACCGTGGCACCTTTCCCAAGAAAGCTTCTTATCTTTAGGGCAGTGTCAGCAAAACTCCCTATAGGAATCTCTTGATTACTCTTGAGTTAAGATAGTCCCCTGTGGCACTCTCTCAGTAGTCACCATTAGGATGGGTTCAATCTGTTCATCCACCAATAGGTTACCCTTTGCAGTCATCTTGGCTTTGGAAGATATAAGTCTGCTACACGTTCTTTTTAGCATGACTGTTGCACACCAACGGGTAGCCTTAGGTTGAGTTCTATTTATTGCGCATCCAACAGGTCACTCCAGTAGTTATTCCTTACTTTGGAGATGTAAGTCTGTTATGCTTTCTCCATCACAGCCATTGCACACTGAAAGGCACCCCTTAGGTTGGATAGTCCTACCCTTCCGCCGATAGACTACCCTTTTGTATTGATAAATCTTAGATAGGCTAAGGCCAACATAGCCTCTTCTTAGTGCAGTCCATCACACACCAATGGGATCCATCAAACAAAATTAAAACAAATAAAAACAATTCAAATTACAATAAATTAATAAAATTAATGAAATTAATCTTGATTACTTTTGAGTTGTAAGTCCCCAACACATTCAATAATCTACACCGAGTTCAATTTATTACGGATCTAATAGATCACCCTAACCATTGATCCCTACTTTGAAATATGTATGCCTACTATGCTTTCTTCCTAAGTATAGCTATTGCACATCAAAAGGCAACCCCTTAGGTCGGATAGTCTTACCTTGTGGCTTGTAGACTATTCCTTTGGATTAATAAGTTTGAGATAGGTCAAGGATTACATAGCCCCTTTTTAGTGGGTCCAACGCACACCGACAGGGTTCATAATAAACTAAATTTAAAACTAACCTTCCCAGTGAAGTCAAATTAAAGCATATCGAACAAACCAAACTTCTCCCTAGCGAGGCACAAATCAAATTAATCTCCCCAATGGAGCCATAAGAAATAGCATCAAACTCTTATCCCCAAAGGATAGCCCGAACCTACATCCTCAGTGGAAGGTTCACATTCCCAATCCCTAGTGGATTATAGATTCTTATCTCCAATAGATATGCACCCAAAAAAATCATACTCATAATCAAATTCATATCCATATCCTCAGTGGATAGCTTGAACCTGCTTCCCTAGTGGAAGTTTCACATTGGATCTCTTATGCCTTTGGCATAAATAGAACTACTTTAAACTAAGATCCTAAATCTATCTACCTTTTGGGTTTAGGTATAGATCTTTTCATTAGTGTTTACAGTCTTTTGGACGTTGTTGATCATCTTGATCAATGCTAATATGTGCAGTGGGCCTTGTCAATTACACCACACCTATTGGGGGGTCCTTTTATTGACCTTACTTTTAGAGTGAATTCTCAAACTCTTATTCTTAGACCTAGAAACCTTTTAGACTCTAAGGTTTCCTTAGTCATAAGATGCTTCTACAGATTACATGAACACTTAACCTAAGCCTAGAGACTTAGAAGGGTTAATAATAGGATTAGGCTATGCCTTAGGGACTTAGGAAATCACCTACCTTATAGCCTAAACCCAATCCATGTACACCTTCTTAAATTTAATTAAAATCCAAAATTGTAGCCAAACCTCAAACTTAATTTCAAATCCAAATCTAAGTCCAAACTCAATTCCAAATGATTGAAACCCAACATCAAATCCAAACTTGAAATCCTTCACAAGCACTTTAATCAACCTTCATGAACGTATCCAAATTCTCATCCAATCCAATCCAAACTCAATTGATTTTCTTATAAATCAATTGTACCTTCAATTATCATCTTAAATATAAATGAAATATAAATTGAAATAGCCAAAACCAAATCCAAAATCAAATCAAAACCCAATTTAAACCCTTTAAGCCATTTCTTTGAACTTAGCCAAAACCCATCTAAATGAAGGAAAAATCAATGGATTTTCTCTTGAATCAATCATTCCATTCAATCATCTATCCAAATATAAATGAAACCTACAATCATCTAGTCAAACCAAAATCAACCCAAGTCAAACTCAACCTAGCACATTTGATTTGAAATATTCAAATGAACCAAACCTCATTTGAATTCAAACCAATAGTAATTGAAATTATATATCAATCTCAAATCTATATATAAACTCAACTAAATCTCAACCCAAAATCAAGCCAACTAAATCCAGTTGGTTCACTTGACCCAAAGTGGCCAATTTGACCTACATGAACAAAAATCCAATTCAATCCAAATCAAAGTGAATTAAGTCAATCCAAACTTCATGCCATGATTATTGATCACCCTAGGATGATCAATTGATATAAATTAGGTCAAACCAAATCAACCTAGCCCATTGACCAAGTCAACCTTTTAGCCTATGTGAACACAAACTAGACAAATTACAACCTAAGCCAAATCCATTTAATCCAATGATTCAAATCAACCCAAAATCAATATTTAAACATTACTTGACCTTCAATTGAGCCAAACCTAGTACAATTACCCTTTTTACCAAAGTTGACCCAAATTAGCATAAAGGGATAAATTAAACTAAACCCAAACTAAATCTAAATTAATTCAAACCAAAGCATACAATCCTCTTTAAATAGTCATATGAACTTGACCTAACCCTTAGTATGACCTAATTTTACCAATTGGTCAACCTAACCAATTTTGATCCAATTTGACCCAAATGGTAAAATTGAGCCAATCCTAAACAAATGAACTCCAAACGACATAAAATTTGGTCCAACTCACTTTTGACTCATTTCAAATCAGCTAAATCAAATTCAATGCCAAATGACCACACTAACCTTGGGCTAAGGGTATCACTTAAGAGAAAGCACCTATGTAAATGGTAATTTCTCTTCCTTAGCCACTTGGCACTCATCCATTTGTCCACCTAGGCTCCAAGGATACTATCCAACCTAACCCAAGATATGGTTGGGTCAGCCATCACACATGGAGAGGGGAAATCACCTCCCCTCCTGCATTGGAACACTTGGCAGGAAGGACCTCCTCTTCCCTTTGCTAGGACACCCATTTGTCCTTCATAGCAGGCACCTCCCATGCCTTGGCCAACCAAATTATGCCACCTAAAGAGAATCCCAACCACCCCATGCCAAGCACACCCACATGGAGCCAAAAATCACCATGAAAGAGTTGATTTTCATCAATTGCAAAGAGACCAAAAATAGAAAGGCAAAAACTCTTCCTCACACACTCATTTCACTCTCCAAGAGCTCCAAACCAACTAGCAACCATTTCAATTTGGTTTTTGAGCAAAAGCTATCAAAATCAAGTGGATTCTGATGAGGAAACGATGGCCATTGGTGGATACATTATTTTGATGTGAAGCAAAAGCCCGAACTGATTCCAAAGATTCTTCATGCCCTTAGGAGCGCACTCAGATCATCACTACCACCAAACATTATCCTCGATGAGGTAAATTTTAAGAATCGTAGTTGGCCTTTAGTTCTTTTGTGTGTAATAATTTTTGCTCAATTTTAGGAATTTTCTTTAGATCACCCTTGCATTTTTTTTTTTTTTTACATCATCCCCATGCATTTGGAGTTATTTTTGATGAAGATCTCTAAAACATCGAGCCTAAAATGAAGTTTTCCATTCAATTTTTTTCACAAGAATCATAAAAATCACTCCCGAAATAGTGTTCCATCGGTCTCTTCCACGGATCACCCACTACCATCCGATCTCTGTGAGATGATGGCTCATGAATCAATCGATTGGAAGATCACATGGCTCATGGTTGGATGGTTGAATCCAATCCGCATGACCTTGTCCATATTCCTGCTCATCTGCTGATGTGGCACCACACCAGCCAGTCACTCGTCACCACGTGGTCAAGTCAGCACCATGTAGGGGCTGACTGGGTTAAGTAAGAAATTAGAGATTTATGATTTTTAAAAATTAATTAAAAACACCTAAAACTTCAAAATTTTATAAATAAAATAAAATACTTAACTAAAAATTACAAATAAGGGCACATTGGATTTGTCTTTCTGAGAGGAATCAAATGAATCTAGAAGCCCAAAATTTTACTGAATATTTTGATCTTAATTTAAGTTTTATAGGAAATCAAATTTCATTAATTAAACCAAAAAGCCACATTAGATTGATTTGAAATTTATAGAGAATAAAATTGAGCTTAAAATCTACCTACATAAAAATTTCAAGCCAAAAGGATTTCTGGATTGGGAGATATTGCATTCAAAAGTTCAAATAGTTAAAATAAATTAATGGACTTTATAAAAATCATGGAAAATCATTTAAATCAACTAAAACTTTGAAAAATTATAACAAATCATAGAAAAATTATAAAAATTCAAGTAAATATTTATTTTGAAGGTATTTTAGAGAAGATTCAATTAAAATTGTTCCCAATTTATTTTGAATAGTATTTAAGACTTAATTTAAGTTTAATTAAAAACTTAATTAGCTTAATTACTCTCTATTTACCTAAGTAATTAATCCCAAACTTTTTGAGGATGATTAATAGGATGACCTTTGCCTCCCATAATTTTTTTGGTATTTATTACTTAGTTAATTAGGGAAATTAGCTGTCTTAACTTGCATTACTTTTCTAATTAAATTGGTAATTAATTAATATTCTAAATAGTAAGGAAATCATTAATTAAGCTTTCCAATCATTATACAATAGTGAATGGGCATGGGGAATGAGTTTGGAACCTCTTTCCCAATCTTTTCCCTAAGTCCGTTTCACTTGAATGAAAATTAATTAATTTAGGATTAATTGATAGTATAATTCATTAATTAAATTGCTTAATTATTCAATTTAAAACTATAATCACATGGAATCTTAATTAATCAATTCATGGGTAGATCTTTAGGCATTCAATAACCTAAAAATATTCAAGGAAATTATGGTTAACCCACGTGTGGGAAAACTATGAAAGTACTTAATTAAGTTTCTTAACTTAATTAATCTCTAATTAAATTGCATTAGTCTCTTTCATTTCTTAGGTTTATTGTTGATTTAATATCCGATGTATATACATATCATTTTGGCTCATAATTACTTGGTTAATTAAATTAAGGAAACATAGGTAAGGGTAAATTAATGGATTTAATGCATAGTATAACCTAATTATCCCATAAAATCAGCTTAATTACTTATCATTAAACCAAATCAAATCACAAACATGGAAATCAGTTAGGATCAGCAAACTTTTGCTCATTTCTTCAAACCAAATCAAATATAAAATTGAAAGTGATAATTAAAAGCCTTGGTTTTCTTTAAATGCTTTTATTTGATTTGATTATCCTTAGGAATTAATTTAATTGAATAAACTCACATTTTTATGCTAATTCATTCCTTTCTAATCATGTTAGATGTTCTATGTAAATTAAAATCATATATTCATCTTTTAAAAATTAGTTAAATGAAATGGTTTTCCTTTATGTCAAGCTTGCATGTGTTGATTTATTTTATAATATGTATGGCTATTATCACTATTAGATACAAATGTATTCTCCAAAGCTTATAAATGAATGGATACAAATGCTATGAATGCTAGTTATAAATACATAAGAGATGTATGTGATTATAGCTTAACTGTATGAAGTGAAGCACCTTTACTTTTATTCATGTATTGATGAAATATAAGTGAGAATGTTAAAGGGTATATAGTCTGGACATCCCGAGAATATGAAGCTTTAGTTAGCCCCAAGGAGGTCATTAGATTACCTCACTTCCTTGGTTTAATAATGACATGTACAACATTGTATTTCATTCTTATGTATTTCAATACTAGAATTTTGATGAGGCTTTAATTCATATACATAAATGATTCAATCAAATTAAATATCATTTTTTGCATGATTTTGATTCTCCAAATTATGAATACATGTGTATGTATCTAAGACAAGCGGTATATAGTCTGCACATCCCAAGAATACAAGGCTTTAGTTAGCCCTAAGGAGGTCATTTGACTACCTCACTTCCCTAGTTTAAGAAAGGCACGTACTTGCTTATGTATTTTGAACATACATGTGTGTATTTACTTAGAGAATGGTAATCCTTCCTTTTTATTAAAAATACATGAATTTTCAATTGTTCAAGTGATTGAATTAATTAATTATGAGATTTGGAGGTCTCTTTATTATGTTCATGCATGTAAATTTACATATGGTTGAATGTTATGGTATATAGTCTAGACAACCCGAGAATATGAGGCTTTAGCTAGCCCAAAGGAGGTCATTTGATTACCTTACTTCCATGGTTAACAATGACATGTACCTGTTTAATTTTATCCTTATGTATTTTTGTATAATAATTTAGATAGAGCCTTAAAATAATATCATAAAATAGTTCAATCAAAGGGGAAATATAAAGCCTCAAGTGTACATACTCACATCCATCATTCAAGTGTGCTAAAACATATTCAATGTGTAGGTATACTTAAGACTTAATCATATGCATGTTACATGTGATAGAAATGAATGATTTAGAATGTGTCATGTGATAGTATTTCGATTAGATTAATCTTGAGAAGCCTTTCACATTGAATGGAATTATTTAAAGAGAACCCAAACTTAGGATTAATCTAAAATGTGTAATAAGCTATTCACTAAAGAGAACTAAATAAAAATAACATGCTTTAAAAGTGGTTTAAGGTAGGGATGAAAGAGGCAACCTTTTTCTTCTCTTTACAACACTTAGTTGATAGGTGTAGGTCATATGAAATAAAAGAAAACATAAATTAAAATGTGCAAATCAATTAGAGCACTTGAAGTGAAACCACCCTTTAAGTTGAATCTTTATACATTTAGAAAATCTTAACTCTAAAGCCTAGTTAGGACATACCACACAAGACTTAATACACACACATTAGATTAAGTCACCACTTCTAGCCTTATGTTAGGATGATGCATGTTGTGATGTATGTTTTATTTTGTGATGTATTATTTTAGAAGATGTTAGGGTGTATATTTTGTAGACTGGATGGTAGGCCGTGATTAGTATAATCATGTTTTTTGTAGGGGATTATGTTTAAAAGGTTGCTTAAAAATAAATATCAATGCTCTCTTGCGTTTCTTAAGCCTCTAAGCATAATCAAAGTTATGACAGTGGGCTTTTACCCATGTGTGGGTGCTAAGTTCAAATTATAAATATAATTGCTGGGTTATATGTGTGTTTTAGCTAACACTTGTCTTGTAGGTGTAGTTAGATTTTCTTTTCTATTTTTAATTTAATTTTGAATTAAGAATTATGATTAGTTCTTTGGGATAAGGATGTGCATTGGCAATGTTTTATCACGGGATTACTTTTCCATCCCATAGTGGAATGCTTGACTTATTGGGGCATCCCGTGTGTTGTAAAACACCACTTTCTTGCTGATTTATCAAACAACCTTATTTCATCTGCATGTAGGCATCAAAAACCCAAAGCCTATGTCAAAATGAAGTATTAGAACAAATAAATTTTGAAAAGATTTTGACCTATACTAAGTCATATGCTTATACCACTCATGCTCTAATCTCTTTAGGAGTGGGTTTTAGGGCTTTAGTTTCTTTTTAATTAAATAATAACCTAACTAATCTTGCAAATCATATGACCAAACTTCATGGATTTTAAGTATAGGAGGTGTTAGCTGGATGCCACTCTAAGCAGTTGTAAGTCCAGTAGTCGGCCAGTTTATCCTCTCTTATGGAGTTAAACCATATGCCCATTTTCACATAGATTTAGGTCACTCTTTGGCTTATGCTAAAGCTCCCTAGATTTAGGATTTGAGGTGGCTATTTCATTTTGGGCTACAAGCATAAATCCTTACCTCTTAGGCATCTCCATAATCTTGTGTTGTTAGATTATAAGTCCTTGCTTTATAATGCATATCAACTTTAACAAAATTAATTTTCTTTTTAATTAAAAAATGATAAAGCCCAATTATAGGATAGGTTGAAATGCTCACTAGGTTTTCTAGTATCAAGAGCATTCCCTACTCATTTTCTTTGGGTTCGATATTAAGTCTTCTCCTCGAGTTTTCCCACATGATTTTCTAATGCAACTAATCCTTTTATAGTCTATCCTTGAAATCTTTAGAGACCTTAATTGCTACTTTAATCAAGAATATTCTTAAGAGATTCACATCACTTAGGGTGTAATTAACTATGGAGGCTTGCTTCCATAGGAAACTTAATGAACCTGACTTAATATAAACCCTACTTTTCTTTTCCATGAAAAGTAGGGGAAAGATCTCTGGTACAGTCTTCGTCATGCCTTAGGAGTTCTTATTAAGTGATTAGGTCCATTATAAAGTGATGATTTTGATTTTTCAAGATAGTGCATCTTTGCTTAATGTCATACCTGATCATTTCAACAAGTACCCCTAAGCTCTGCATGGTGTCCCACATCTCAAAAATAAACACCACACACACTAAGTTTTTCAAGACACAAGCGATGACATAGATAAAAAATGAGCATACATAGAGCAAATAAAAAACCCTAGATAACTAGAACTGTCTCTACGATAAAGACATAGTTCTATAAGCAGTAAATTGGATCGATTGTTCTTCAATTTCTTTAGTTCCCATCAAAACCACCTCGGCCTTTCAAGTAGAGGGATCCACCATCATATCCAAGATCTCTCCCTCCACCACAACCATGGCTATAATCTCCATCGCTCCTTTTTCTTCCATAACCACCACTACTCTGACCACCACCTCCATATCCACCAGCACCTCCAAATCCCTCACCACCATTGTGATAACTGATGCCTCTATCTTTTCCTTCACTGCTAGATCTAGTTTGAGCTTAGCTAATGGTGATATTCCTGCCATCATGGTTCTGCCCATTCTTAGGGTTTAGGTTTAGGTTTAGGTTTATTAGGTTTTAGGGTTGAGGTATATTTTTTAATTTATTTTGTTACTTTAGGTTTAGGTTTAGGGTTTGGGGTTTATAGTTTAGGGTTTAAGGTTATCATTTAGGGTTTATGGTTTAGGATTTAGGGTTTAGAGTTTAGGGTTTAGGGTTTAGGGTTTAGGTTTTAGAGTTTTAGGTTTTATGTTTCTAGGGTTTAGGGCTTAGGGTTAGGGTTTAGTTTTTAGGGCTTAGGGTTTAGTGTTTAGTGCTTATTTTTTAGGGTTTAGGGTTTAGGGTTATGGGTTTAAGGGTTTAGGGTTTAGGATTTAGGGTTTAGGGTTTAGGGTTGTGGGTTTAAGGGTTTAGGGTTTAGGATTTAGTGTTTAGGGTTTAGGGGTTATGATTTTAGTTTAACATTTAATGTTTTATTGTTTAGGGCTATTTATGATTCAGGATGTTTTTATTTGGGGAAAGTTAAGAATTTTATTACCATAAAAAGAAAAGATACAATGTCCTTAAAAAGGGTGAAGCTCTAAAATTCTACTACTCTCAGAGCTACAAGAAACCTAAAGAGCTAAACCCCCATCTAAGTACATTAGAGAAAGAAAAGAATACAAAAGTGCAAATAAAATAGCTAAAAAGCATAAGAGAAAAAGACATAGAGTAAAACTAAAACAAATCTTGAAAACAGTAAAATGATGAGTCAGTAACAATTCATGATTCCTTTGAGAAAGCGGGATAAGCAAGATCCACAACAACAACACTTGGGTTGACTATGTAACGACCATTTCCTTTGTAAAGTTCCAACCTATATAAGAAATTTGCAAAACATTACAAAGGCAAAAGTCATAGATAAAAAGGTTAAGGATAAAGAGAGGAAAAGCAGAGAGCTTAGATAGAGAAGCCTCATGCTAAGTTAGGATCATCTCAAGGGGGAACAATACATATGACCATCCAAACTTCATAAAGAAGGGTTACAGTCATATGTAATTCTACCAACCAGAGAGAAGAGTTGAGTAACATCAAAGCCATCATCACCAGCATACCTGATACAAGCAAACAACCAAGGCTAGCAGTCCATAGAGTTCTAGATCATGCACCATTAAACAAAGAGCAACTGACAAGCAAACAGCTAGCAACCAAACCACCAAAAAAAACCATAATAGACTAATCACAATAACCTAGAGAGAGGCTAGAACAAAGTCAGAACACCAACAATAGCCATTATCCAAATAGCCATCCAAGCTCCAAACTAGGGAAAACTAGAACCAACTACCAGCAAGCACCAGACACATGCCAATTAATAGAGAAATAACCAACAAAACCAAGATAGGAGACCTCAAGCCAAAGTCCCAACAAATAGCAGTCACCAAGCCAAACTAGGGTGAGCAACCACAAATGACTAAATAGCTCACAAATAAAACCATCAACTGAAGGAAACATAAGCTGCGGTAAGTGAAAATCACTAGATGACAAAATAGCCACACAAAAGGGGGCCAATGGCAACCACCAACCACTAAAAACCCAAAAGTCCAATAAAAAGGCTCAAAGAAAGGTTTGGCCACCACATCAAAAGGCTTCAGCAAATTGTCCAAGAAACTAGAAAAGACCAACAAGGAAAAAATCAAACAACCAAGACTCCAAGGACAACTAAAAGTCCTCCAACCAAACCAACTAAGTAAAATGGCCATAAGGAAACCACTAGAAAACTTCCCATCATAAGTAACCAACAGAGGATGCATCCCCAGTTGCCAAGGAAAAGTAGAAAACCAAGAAAGCACCACACAAAAAAGGTCCAAAAGAAGCATAACCACCATAGAAAGGTAATAGTAGCAGCTAGCCAAGACTAGTCAAAAAACTAAACTTCCCCAACAATAAAGACTAACCTAATATAAAGCATAATAACAACATAAAACCTGTTGCAAATAATGCAACCAATAAAGGCTAGTCCTAAGAGAATAACCAAACACAATACTAAGGAAAAAGAAAGATCCAACAACAAACAATAAGGAACTTGGAGGCAACCGCTAAAAAAGTTGCCAGGAAACTCTCCAAAAGGAGGCCTAGAAAGGAAACAACCAGTTGTAGTTCTCGCTAGGAAGGCCACCCATTCAACCATGGAAAACTAGCAAAAAGTAATTTGAGTTCAAGAGGAGAGCCAACAAACCAACTAGTGCATAAAATAGAATAAAGCTAGAGTAAAAACCATCTCATCCACCATCAACAAGAGTAACATGCCAGAGAAGATAACAGCCACTAGGTTGAAAAAACTAAGCCAACTTAGGCTAGAAAGATAGGAACCACTATGTAGCAACCACCAGGACAACTTAGAAGCAAGAAGTCAAAAATATAACCCAGCTCAGGCTAAAAAGTGAAAATAGGTTTAGGGTTTAGGGTTTAGGGCTAGGGTTTAGGGTTTAGGGTTTCGGGTTCTGAGGGTTTAGGGTTTCGGGTTTTGAGGGTTTAGGGCTTAGGGTTTAAGGTTGTAGGGCTTTGGGTTAAGGGTTTAAGGTTCAGGGTTATAGTTGTTGGCTTAATGAGCCTCATGTTCAATCCGATCAATTTTGATGATAACAAATGAATGCTTGGATGTTCTAATGAATGTTTTTATGTATTTCATATATATCAATTGCTAATTACATATCCAATACATCTCATAATATGTTTGACGAAATTGTAAGAGTAGAAAAATGAAAGATAGATCAAATTGGATAAATGAAGTTCAAAACATAATATTTTAGGTTATATGCATTTATTCATTACCATCAATCAATCTGCTCACAACTTAACATATTATTTTAATGAGATTAATTTATATAAATCTCTATTGAATTAACATTCAATTATATGTTTCATAGATAGCATTTGAATTGTCAAAATAATAAATAATAATGACTATTAAGTGTAATTATTTTATTTACTTAATATAATTAAATATTTTTATTTAATTTGATGGTTATATGATAACTAACATATGTATGATTATATATAAATTATATCATAATATTTAAATGTCACATGTCAAAATTAACAAAAATATATGAAATTTTATATTTTAGCCAAAGTCATTTTATAATCAGGGAATTTATATCTGATTTCATCTCAAATGGATTCCTTAGATTCTTTCCTTTAATTGGATAGGTACATGACCCACGTTTGATTAAAATTGAATTTATTATGATGTTTCAAACATTAGCTGATTTTAATAATGAATGCATGCTACATGCTTTGAATATATTAAGAGCCATAATTGATTATTTTTTACTTGACCATGTGAATAGCTGAATTTTGGCTGCTTTAATTTAATATTTATTTAATATAAATTATATTATTATTGAATATTAAATTATCACATTATAGCATGAGGTTTGAATAATATATTTTATTGAAATAATTCAAAATGACCCTCTTGCTTATAAGTAGCCCTCATTCTCTTCATGAAAGAATTCATCATTCAAAATTCAAAATCCCTCCAGCAAATCTAAGAGAAAATTTCTTAGATTTTCCTTCCAAGTGTTCTCCAAATATTGCAAGATCAAATCCTTGGTTTGGAAGCTTCAACATCTTCAACTAAGCAAGCTTTCTCAAATTACTTGAGTTTGTTTTCTTGATCTTAATCCTTTTTAGTTGTTCATGCTATTTTCACCATCTATTTATTCTTTCCAATTTATACTCTTTGGTGGATTAGTTTTTGGACATTGTTTTTCACATCAAAGTTTCCCAATCATTTTTTTTTTTGTGAAAAATTCTTGTGATAGTTTGTAGGATCTATTTCAACTTATTGAAATTTTTAACTTCCTACAAATTTCTTTTGGTTTCTTGAAATATTTCTTCATTAATCTCATTTTGAAAGATCATTTATTCTTAGATCTATTTTAGAAGTATATTTTAAGCATTTTAAATTAAATTATTATGCTGAAATTATTTTGATATTTGCTAGATCTCTATTTTTAATTAAAAGCTTACTAGCCTACTTAGATCTATCATATACTCATTTTATTTAAGTATTTTGTGATCATTAGATTTAATTGAAAGAATCTTTTTGGTTAAAATAAAACAAATTATTCCTTGTTGAAATTTATTTTATTGTGCAAAAGAACATTGTGAATTTATGTTGAAATAATTTTTATATTAGTCTACAAATTGTAATAACATAAACATCTTAGTAAGATCACTTTAAGATATTTATTTTATTAATTCTTATCAATATTAAGTGAGCATTTTATCTTGCCAAAATTTTTAAGTTATAAGTGATCATTTATAAGTTATGAGATCATTTTTTGAATTGGATAGTATATTGTGAGAGATTTATTTTATCAAAATTTATTATCTTGTATTTTTCTTTTGTGCTATAAAATTTATATTTTGTATTTGTAGGAGAGTACATATTATTGTTGGGGTTGTACTCGCCCCGTTATAAGAGAGTACATTTGTAAGCTATTTTTGCATTTAGTGGATTCCTAGCAAGGGGTGGCTAGGCGTGGACGTAGGCCAATTTTGTGATTTGGGCAAACCATGTAAAAATTGTGTTCCTATTATCTCTCTTTACTTTACTGTACTTTTATTTTTGCTTCATTAAGAATTGTATCTTGTCATTATAAAATCAAATATTAATTTTCTACTAAAACTTAAAATTTAAGATTTAAGTTTTAAATTTTCTAATATCGCCTAATTCACCCCACTCTTGGGTGCTATAGTGACTCACAGTCATGTGGTTTAGGGTTTAGGGTTAGTTTAAGGTTTAGGATTTAAGGTTTAGGTTAGTTTAGGGTTTAGGATTTAAAATTTATGGTTTTTTAGGGTTTATAGTTTAGGGTTTAGGATTTAGGGTTTAATGTTTAAGGTTTAAGGTTTATGATTTTTTAGGGCTTAAGGTTTATTTTAGGTTTAGGGTTATTTTTTTTAAATTAAGTAAACTCGTACGTTTATGTTTATTTAGTTTATTTTTCATTTATTTTAGTTAATTTTATCTTTCTTCTTTTAGGTTTAGTTTTTTATTTTAGTTTAATTTATTTATTTTAGGATTTTTTATTTTAGTTTAGGTTTTTTATTATAATTTATTTTTTAGGTTTAGATTTAGGCTTATGTTTATGTTTATTTTTCAGTTTAATCTTATTTTTAAGTTTAGGTTTTATTTTTTTATTTTTAGGTTTAGATTTAGGTTTTCATTTAATTTTTTTAGGTTTTGATTTTAGAATTTTATTTTAGGTTTATTTTTATATTTTATTTTATTTGTTAAGTTTAAGTGTATTTTTAGTTTATTTTATTTTATTTAGTTTATGGTGTCAGTTTAGTTCATTTTAGGTTTAGGTTTAGGTTTTATTTATTTTAGTTTATGGTGTCAGTTTATTTCATTTTAGGTTTAGTTTTTTATTTATTTTTAGTTTATGTTTATTTTATTTTATTTCTTTATGTTGGTTATTATTATTTATTTTTTTTTAGGTTTAGTTTTATTTAGGTATTTTTATTTTATTTTATTTTATTTTTTAGTTTTACATTTAATTTATTAAGTTTTATTTTAGTGTATTTAATTTTAGTTTAGTTTAAGTATTTATTTTATTTTAGTTTTATTATTTATTTTTTTAGGTAGTTTAGGTTTAGGGGATCTGAGTTAGTAAAGCAGGTTTAATAGGTTTAGGGTTAGTTAAGAGGAGGGTAGTTTTGGGTTTAGATTTATGATTTAGGGTTAGTACAGATTTAGGATTAGTTTTAGTAGGTTTAGATAGTTTGAGTTTAAAGTTTAGAGGTTTATTTTTAGGGTTTAGTTTAGAGAGTGTAGGTTTAGGAGTGATCAGGTTTGGGTTTGTGGTTTAGGGTTAGTTTGTAAGGATTTAGGTTATTAGTTTAGAGGGTGTTTAGGGGTTTAGGGTTTATTTTATTTACATTTTACTATGTTTTAGGTTTTAATTTTATTTATTTTTTTTAGTTTATTTATTTAGGTCTTATTTAGTTTAATTTATTTTAATTATTTAATTTTATTTTATTTTAGGTTTACAGGTTTTAATTTTAATTTATTTTATTTTATTATTTTATTTGGTTTAGGTTTTATTTATTTTATTTTTTTATTTTATTTATGTAGGTTTATTTAGGGTTTAGGTTACGAAGGGTAGTTTACATTTATAGGGTAGTTTATTGGTAGTTTAGGTTATTTTTATCATGGTTTAGGGTGGAGTTTAGAGTTTAAAGTTAGGGTCTGGTTTGGAGGGTCATTAGAGTAGGTTAATTTAAAGTAGAAATTATTTAGGGTTTAGTTTTAAGGTTAGGTCTTTTAGGTTGGATTTAGGAGGGTTTAGGGTTTAGTGTTTTAGAGTTTTTATTTTTATTTTAATTTTAATTTTTTTTTAACAAACCAGTAAGTTTGGGTTATTTAGTTCATTTATTTATTTTATTTTAGTTATTTATTTTTATTTAGGTATATTTTTATTTTAATATTTTATTTATTTTAGGTTTTTTTAGTTTACTTTTATGTTTAGGTTTATCTTTAGTTTAGTTTTATTTTTATTTTAGGTTTAGGTTTTATTTATTATTTTAAAGTTTAGGATTAGTTTTTTATTTTTATTTTTATAGAATTTAGGTTTAGGTTTTATTTAGGTTTATTTTAGGTTTTATTTTTTAGTTTAGTTTAGTTATTTTAGTATATTTATTTAATTTAGTAGTTTTTTATTTTTTTATTTATTTTAGTTTAGTTTTTTATTTTAATTTTGGTTTGGGGTTTATTTTATTTTTATTTTATGTTTAGGTTTTTTCTTAGTTTAGGGTTTAGGTTTTATTTTTTATTTAATTTTACGTTTTACTTTCATGTTTCCTTTTTAGGTTTAGGTTTTTAGTTAATTTTTATTTTATTTTACTTTAATTTTATTTTATTTCTTTTAGGTTTAGTTTTTATTTTATTTAGGTCTTTAATTTTTTTAGTTTAGTTTAGGGTTTTATTTATTTTATTTTAGTTTAATTTTTATTTTTGATTTTATTTTTTTAGGTTTAAGTCTAGGTTGTAATTTTAATTTAATTAATTTATTATTTTATTTTGGTTTAGGTTTTTTATTTATTTTATTTTTAGGTTTTATTTTATTTATGTTTAGTTTTTTTTTTAGTTTAGTTTTGTGGTTTATGGTTTAGGGTTTGGAGTTTTGGATTTAGGGTTTTGGGTTTATGTTTAGGTTTTAGGATTTATGGTTTAGGGTTTAGGATTTTAGGGTTTAGGGTTAATGGTTTTTAGGGTATAGGGTTTAGGTTTTAGGTTTAGGGTTCAGGTTTTAGTTTAGGGT